>QFDD01001558.1:0-24457 GCA_006871305.1 Vachellia collinsii | reverse complement strand
TTTGAATCTGCCTCTACCATGGATAAGAACTCTACGCCCCTCTCAGATCCAACTAGTCCTTACTATGTTCACCCAAACAAGAATACAGCGCTTATCCTGGTTGCTCCACCGCTAGATGGCTTAAACTACCATGGCTAGCTGGGCGAGGGCTATGCAAATGGCATTGCTTCCAAAGAACAATTTGAAGTTTTTTGATGGTTCGATCTCTCGTCCATCCACCTCAGATTCTTGTTATCCAGCATGGGAGCTTTGCAATAATCTAGTTCAAGATTGGATCATTAAATCTCTTTCGCCAACCATTGCTAAGAGCACACTCTAGCTTGATTCTGCTTTTGAGATCTGGAATGACCTCAAATCTCGCTATTCTCAATCTGACATTTTTTAAATAGCTGAACTCCAGGAAGAAATTTACTGTTTGAAGCAAGGAAGCTTGATGATGAGTAAATATTATACTCAGCTGAAAATCTTGTGGGACAAATTGACGAATATATGTCCAATAAAAGCTTGCTCGTGTGGATCATTTGAGAGTGTTCGCATTCACAAAGATGAGGACTATGTCATTCATTTTTTAAAGGGCCTCAATGAACAATATGCTCCAGTGAAGTCACAGATTATGCTTCTTGATCCCTTACCTCACATCAACCATGTTTTCTCACTGGTTCTTCAACAAGAACATGAGCTTCATCTCCCTTATGAGACCAAGATTCTGTTCTCCAAGGAACCTCATGTAGCTACACAAGGTACCAAGCTCCTACAGGCTTACTCTAACCAGAAATTGTGCTCTTATTACAGTAAGCCTCATCATACCAAGGACACATGCTACCATAAGCATGGATTTCCCATGGCTTTAAATTTCGTTCTACTAGTTCTTCTTCCTCAGTGAATCAGTTCAGGTCTCAAGAATCCAGATCTGTTCAAGGTGCCCCTACTGCACAGCTTCCATCTCCAACACAATCTACCTAAACAACTTGCATTATGCCTTAGTTAACCATTGATAAGTACAATTGCCTCCTCAACCTTTTGGGCCCTGTACCATCTTCAACTACCTCTGTTAATCACATATCTTATTCTCCTTTACCTTCCATCACTGGTAAATGCTACTCTGTCTTCTCTAAAACTCTTGGCACTTGGATCATTGATTCGATAGCAACTGACTATGCTTGCTATTCATTAGAATTATTCTCTTCATATCAACCTATTTCTCCTGTTTCTGTTAGTCTTCCTACAGGTTCCTATGCGATTGCTTCCTATTCGGGGACCATATGTCTTTCCTCATCTTTAGTCCTTACCAATGTCCTCTACCTTCCTACATTTTCTTTTAATATCATTTCTGTCTCTCACTTAACTAATACTTTTGATTGTTATCTCACCTTCTATTCTACATTTTGCCAAATACACTTGCTCCAACCCTCACTGATGATAGGTTCAACTAAAATCTCTTAAGGGCTTTACACTTTAAATGTAGATATGCTACCTTCCTCTGGACCTTCTCACATCAACACTACGACAGCCAATTTTGATTCCACCCTTTGACATCTTCAATTGGGTCATATCTCTAATTCCATTTTTTCTACTTTACACAAAATTGTTGCTGATATTTCTTGTATTCCCTAACCCCTTAATTGTGATACATGTCATTTTGCCAAGCAAAAGCATCTTCCATTTCTTGTAAGCACTAGCTCTTGCAATAAACTGTTTGACTTGATTCATACAAATATTTGGAGCGCCTTTTTTGTTCCTTCTATACAGGGTCACCATTATTTTCTCACAATTGTGGATGATTCTTCTAGATATTCATGGATTTTTCTAATGAAGTCAAAATCTGACACAAGAACTCAACTCAAACATTTTTTTGCACTTGTTGAAAATCAGTTCTCCACTTCTGTTAAAGCCTTGCGCTATGATAATGGTGTTGAATTTTCCATGCCTGATTTTTATGCTGCAAAGGAATTATTCACCAAACATCTTGTGTTGAAACTCTTCAACAAAATGGTTTGGTAGAGAGAAAGCACCAACATATTTTAACTGTCACTGGAGCATTATTGTTTTAATCAAACTTGCTTATCTCCTACTTGTCTTTTGTTGTTAAGATGCTACATACATAATAAATTGCCTCCCCTCTCCTTTTATTCAAAATATTACACCATTTGAAAAATTATACACCACTCCTCCCTCTTACTCTAACTTCAAGATGTTCGGTTCTCTGTGTTTCGTTTCTTCTTTAGCTCATAATCGCACTAAATTTGACCCCAGATCTCGAAAGTGTGTTTTCTTGGGTTTTCCATTAGGTTCAAAAGCTTACATCTTACTTGATTTACATAGCAATCAAATTTTTCTGTCTAGAGATGTTATATTTCATGAGCTTGTGTTCCCATTCAAATCTGTCGTCACTCCATCGCATACTCAATTGCCTCCTGCTAATCCAACCATTCAATCATTTCCTACCTTCTTAGATGATGCTTCACCTCTTCCTTTTGATGCACCTTCACTTGTTACTTCTGCTGACCCTGACTATGTTTCTCTTTCTTCACGTAACCCACCTTCTCCAAATCCTATATCTTCCCAGCCATTTCATAAATCTACTAGAACATGTCACCGCCCTTCATATCTACAGGACTATCATGTACCCTCCTTTCTTCAACTAACTAGTCATAAGACAAAGGTAATCCTAGGTATCCTTTATCATCTGTTTTATCCTATTCTTTGCTTTCTTCCTCATATAAAAATTTTATCATGGCTATGTCTTCTACTCCTGACCCTCAGACTTATACCCAAGCTGTTAAAAATGTTGTTTAGAGGGATGCAATGACTGCAGATATAAAGGCACTTGAACAAAACCAAACTTGGGTCCTAACTCATCTTCCACCAGGAAAGAAAACCATAGGATGTAAATGGGTTTTCAAAACCAAATACAAAGCCAACGGTGACAAAGAGATACACAAGGCTAGGCTTGTGTCTAAAGGGTACACTCAAATTGAAGGCATCGATTACTTTGATACCTTTTCTACTGTTGCTAAGATGACTATGCTCAGATTATTGCTCTCTATTGCAGCAGCCAAAAATTGGTTTTTACACCAATTAGATGTCAACAATGCCTTCCTCCATGGTGACCTGAATGAGGAAGTTTACATGGACCTTCCTGAAGGTTTTTCTCCCTCTCAACCAAATCTGGTTTGTAAATTACAAAAGTCCCTTTATGGCCTCAAACAAGCAAACAGGCAATGGTATTCCAAATTATCTTCCGCATTGCTTTCATACGGTTACATTCAATCTGCCTCTGATCATTCTCTATTTTTTAAGGCCTCTTCTAGTTCCTTTACTGCATTACTCATGTATGTTGATGATGTAGTACTCACTGGAAATGACATCTCAAAAATCGAATCTGTTAAAAAAACTCCTAGATAATGCTTTCACTATCAAGGATATTGGAGAACTACGTTACTTCATTGGTTTAGAGCTAGCTAGATCTAAGGATGGGATTTTTCTTTCTCAAAGAAAATTTGCTTTGGAGCTCCTTAAAGATGCAAGCTACTTGGCATGTAAACCAGCCTTTACTCCCATGGATTCTCACCTGAAACTTTCAGAGGATAAGGGTATCCTTCTCACTCATCCCCTTCCTTTTTGCAAGCTCATTGGTCGACTCCAATATCTCACCAACACCCGACCTAACTTGAGTTTTATTACCCAGCAACTAAGTTAATTCATGTCTACTCCTAAAGACACCCATTTGCAAGTAGCTCATCATGTGCTTCAATACATCAAGCCCTCACCTGGTGTTGGTATATTCTTTTCCTCCACTTCTGATATTCGCTTGCGCATCTTTAGTGATTTAGATTGTGCAAGATGTGCAAACACTAGACGATCTGTCACAGGCTTTGTTGTCTTCCTCAGTTCCTCCTTGATCTCTTGGAAGGCCAAAAAACAAGCTATTGTCTCTCATTCCTCCTCAGAAGCAGAGTATCGTGCTCTTGCTTCCACTTCATGTGAGCTCCAATGGCTTATTTATCTTCTCAACAACTTCTAGGTCTCTCATCTAGATCCAGCTCTTCTCTACTGTGACAATCAATTTGTAATACAGATTGCTATCAATCCTACTTTCCATGAAAGAACCAAACACATTGAACTAGACTGTCATCTAGTTCGTGAGAAGTTGCAAGCTAAAGTCATACATTTGTTACCTGTTTACTCCTCTAATCAACTTGCATATGTTTTCACCAAGCCTTTGCATCTTACACGCTTCCATGAGCTCATATCCAAGCTTGGCATGAAGAATATTCATGCTCCAGCTTGCAGGGGGTGTGAAATATATTGTGTAATTGTTTCTGTTAAGTTAAAACCAATTGTATGTATTTTGTTAAGTTTGTTTTGTTTCTCATTTATAGCATTCAAATACATGGCACTCTGTATATATACCAGTTGTTGATCAATGAAGAGGACATAATTCATTTTTCCTAAAATATTTTACTCACACATGATAATATACAAGATAATGGCAAAAAAGGTTTTTTTATAGTAGATTTAATTAGTTTCACAAATAGTTTGTGAAGAACAGAAGCAAATTAATTTATCAAAAAAGAAGAACAATGGAAAATCAATTTTAATTTTTTTAATTATTATCTATTATTAGTTCTCGGCTTTAAATTGAAAAGAAGAAGAAGAAGAAGAAGTAGAATCACTTATATACACGAGCTTGTGAAAAGCTTTATTAGATAAGGCTTTAAGACATGCATTGGATTGAAGATAGCTTTGTCAAGGGTTACCCTTTGCTTTTGGGATGTCCCTTCCTTCCTTTGAGTCATCCATCACTTGTTTTCCCCATTTTATTAAATCTATCTGCCCCTCTTCCTCCTTTTTTCCTCTTTCCCTTTTATTTTAATTTATCAAAAGCCATTTAATAATTTATATTCTTAATATATAATATAAAAACCATCACAAAATAAACCACACTATATATATATATATATTCATCATGAGCTACAAAAATAGTATAGTTTATTTTGTAGGATCCATGCATGTAAAACATACACTAACGAGTTACAATTTGGCTAACTTGCATGCACACATTTTTCTTCAAAAAGTCGCAATCATATATATGGATGCCTTTCTTTCTTTCTTTCTTTCTTTTTTTTATCTTTAAGACTTAACAATGAGTTTTTTATAATTTTTAAGCTTAGGGTTAGAAAAAATATTTTTGACATTGATTAGTGATGAACTCTTGATATTTTACATCATTTATATAATATTTTGATTGAAATAGGGAGTCATTCATGATGTTTAAGAGAAATATATAATATTTAAATTTGTAAAATAGATAGGGAGAAATTTAATTAGGGCAAACTTGTGAAAATTTTATCAATTTAACCATATGTATTTTAATAACTTAAGTGCCATTCATTTGTATATTGAGAGTTAGTTAAAATAGACAGAAATTTATACTCCTATGGTCCTTAATGTTGATACTCCTTAACAAATTCAATTAGATTAAAGAAGTTTGCTTCGTTAATCAATTATATTAAATTTAACATATTTTTTTAAATACCTTTATTAGAGGAAAACTGTACATAAAGAATATTTTCTTTTTTTAAGACAAACAGTAGATTGTCTTGCATGATATGAGAGAACAGAGAGATTCACTATTATAGGAGTAACACAAAATAGTCTTCATGGGAATGGTCTTACTACTTTGCGAGTCCCTGGGATACTCATGGTCTTAGATAAATAAATTTGTCCCATCTTTTATTATTTCATTAAAAAATCCAACATATAAATAGTTATGGTCGAATCAAGACTTTTAAATTTAGGGCCAAAAGAGAGTAGTCCTTCTACATAGATTCAAGCACATATTTCTTAAAGTCCAATTTGCGTGCAGTACTTCACTTGAACAAGACGTGTTTAATGAAAATACACAGAAATTAAGGCGAAGAACAGTTGTTTGATCTGACAACGAGCTCACAAACACACGCATGTCCTGGTCAATGCTCATTAATTACCATTTGAATTGCCGAGTTAATAGGTAGGGGAGATAACGATGCAATAGGCTCGTATACCTACGTTAATGCCGTGGGAAGGGAAGAAATTTTTACTCTTGTTTATAAATCATTTTATTGAATTATTTATATGAATATATAATTTTATTTTTAATTTAATATTATGTTGATTTTATTCTCATGATGTATAATACACGTTGAATAAGAATAAAGTTGTAAAGATATTAAATTTTAAAATAGATTTAATATAGTTTAATAAGATATGTGTAAAATATGTTGAAAGTGGTATATTAACAAGATTAAAAGAGTACTAACTAGCTACTCTCATGAGCATTGCCGTTTTGTGTTTTTAAAATCACCTCAAATCCTATGGTTATAAACAACATTCTCTCTTGCAATGTTGACCCTTCATGTAACAATAATTTGATTTTATCTAAAAATTTAATATATTTTTTTTATATTTACTCATAATTAATTATATGTCTCTTTCACATATTTTTCTCATTTATTCTCTTATACACATATCATCTTCATATATATACCGTTAAAAAAAATTACATCTCTATGTTACTTGCAAAAACAAGGGAATCAACGTTGATTATTGGGTAGCTTCATTATGATTAAAAGGCTTGAAATTAAATACTCCATATATACAGCATAGTGATATATAATTAATCCCCCTTAGGAGAATGGCACACTCGAATCTTTATCTACAGAGAAAATGGATTAATTAATAAATTAAATATGGATACTGCGATAGGATCCAATTCTTGAAAATCTCAAAGCCAAGTAAAATGACTCCGAAATCGTTCACCATCCTAAAGCACTGAATAAAGTGAAGTATATGTAGTGGTATATATCTGTATTTGTTCATAAATAAAAATATAGCCTTCCTGCGTCTCAGAGGAATTTTAAACATATACTGTGGTATTAATAAAAAATTATTTTTGCAGTTGATTACATACATCAGTCATGATAACTGAGATTTTGATCTGGAATGAATAATATTTTACTCACACAAACACACAAAGCAACTTTTTAAAATCCTAATAATATGTAAGCATGACTATCACTCTTCTGATCCTCTTTATAAGTTATTTTTAGCAAAATTTACATAGATAAAAAACTTTAAACTTTATTAATCATGTCTTTAAATTAAAGTATTTGATATCTACTATATATATCATAACAAATGAAGGGTAAACTCATGTATTTGTATTAAAATATTAATTAGATCAAATAGAACCTTCTCTCCGCTAGGTAAGTAAGAGTGTCTATTTCTAATGCAACTTGTACATATTTGCTTAGATTGAAAATTGAAGAACCTTGTTAAACGCGACTAAGGCGGTAGGAATATATATTAAAAACTGACATTTTGTTTTCTGATCAAAGTCATTAACGCTTCACTGATTCAATTATGGGGTGGTGATAAGATTATTAATTAATTAAGGGTTAAACATACTTTTAGTCCTTATAGTTTACCCTGATTTAGATTTTGGTCCATATAGTTTAAAAGTTGTAGTTTTGGTCCCTTAAATTTACTTTATCTAAAACAATTAGTCTCCCTAATTTTAAAAGACCTAGACTTGATGCTAATATTGTTAATTTTGTTTATATGCCACTGAATCTGTTAATTATGGTGAGATGGCTTAATAATTGGATAAGATAATATAAGAACAATTCTTATACAACATGATTCTGTAGTTCTAAACACTTAGATGTATGACTGTGTTACTTAACACGGTTAAATTTGATGATCAAAACAAAAATTCGTTCAAAATATAGGGATTGAAATCAAAATTCATTGAAAGTATAAGAATCAAAACCAAAATTAGTTAAAAGTATAGGGATCTTTTAAAACTACATGGACTAATAGTTTTAGACAGAATGAACTTAAAGGACCAAAATCACAAATTTTAAACTCCAGAGACTAAAACCCAAATCAGAGTAAACTATGGAGACCAACAGTATATTTAACCCATCAATTATTATACTGTACTTATATAGCTAATCCGATCACTATAATCCATATTCCTTGGGAACAAAAAAATTAGGGTTTCGAACATAAATGTGTTGCGGAATATATCATTCATTATTATTTGAGATTTGTGCCTTAGAAGCATCTAAACTCTGTCTCACCAAGCAATTCATATTATAATCATAAACTAATCCTTGGTCGTCTCAGTTTTCCAATGCTCAAGGAGGAATCTTATGTATATTTAATTATTTATTACTGCTTAGCATTCTGTTTTTCTTTGCCACCAACATACAATTATTCTTTATTTATTACAGTATTAAACCTACACTTCACCTTAGTGTGTGTGGATGTGCGTATCAGTGGACATAATTTCCGTGAGCTATGGTTTACTCCTTTCTTTTTTTAAAAAAAAATAATTTAATTGACTAAGTCATTATTTTGAATGGATATCAAAGAAGGGAATGGTAGTTACTGAAATTTACAAAACCTTTAAATTTTATTAATTTTATTTTAAAATTTAATAACTTTTCAAATTTACTTCTATTTAATACCAAGGAATTTGTGAAAACTGAGAGGTTAAAGAACAATAAATTACACTTAAAATTAGAAATTTCTATAATAAATTTAATGAGGTTACTCATATTAAGGGCAAAAAATATTTCATCTTTATCCTATAAATAAAATCATGAGAATATATTACCATCAATAAGGTCAAATAGTAAGAGTTCTGTAGCGCAATTGACACCAAACCAACCCCTTGAGGCTTTAAGCATAAAGTTGTAAGTTTGAAAAAGGTGTAATAGATAATTGAGTTATCATGAAGAAAAAAAGACAAGAGGGAATTAGTTATTCTAGAACATGTTTAAGAATTAAACCTTGTGGATGTTATCAATGGAGGTCGCGTACAGTGAAAAAGATTAATCCTTAACAATATGACAATCAAAATTTAAACTTTTGGAAATGATGTTTACAGTTAGGATTTGAAAGTACTTCAAATAAAATTGTTTTTAATAAAAAAAAATTCATGGGTAGAATCCACATTGTTGCATTGAAATAAAAATGGACACACGACCGAAGATAAAATTAATAGACTATTAAAAATGATTTTATATTTGCACAAGATATACATAAAAAAAAAAAAGCCAAATTACATCATTCAGAAACGTGGGCATTGGAAAAATGAAACAAGAAAAAGAGAAGAAGGTGGGGAGTGAGTGGGATGGCTGTGGTTGGGTTGCTTGGATCTCATCATTCTTACCGACAAGATGCGTCATAAATTGAAATCGTAAATAAGTTTGATTTTTGAAGATATATATATAGATAAATGTAAAATAAATAACCCAAACCCATTAATGTTTCCCTCTCTCTCTCTCTCTCTCTCTCACACACACACATCAAGCCAAGAAACGAGTCAAATCCATTACGTAGCAAACCTTTGAACCACACAAAATTCAGCTCTCACAGCCATGCCTCCTGCATTCAATCAATCACCCTTAATCACTTGGGACCATCCCCACACACACGTATGTACATATATTATTTAATTTGTGGGCAAACAAATATATAGATATATCATTTAATTTACTGAATCTTCATATCACGTATTGTTCATTTACTGATGAGACATTTTAATTATTAGATTGTTTATGTTATACTACATAGTGGTTCCTCCGTTTTACTTAAGTAATGGATTTCATTGTTAATAAAACATTCAACCGCACGATAGTTTTCCCACCCTCATCAAAATTCATCTCATCAATAATGGAATCTTTAATGGAGTTGGGATCACTGGTTGAAACTCTGTCTCATCGATCTCATATGACATATATACACTCTCCTTAATTTGTTAATTACACTCATGTGCCTTTTCTTTCACACTTTAATTTCATTCCATCACTAATTGAAAAGCCTACTCCAAAGATGACCACTCCTTTTAATTCCTAATATAATTCAGCCAAAAAAAAATTATCTATCAATATTATCATGATAACTCTGAGGTGGGAGGAGAATTTATCATGTTAATTTATTGGGAATTATGGAAATAAAAAAAAAAAAAGAGGTTGTGCATGGCGCACATGATGATGATGATGATGATGATGATGATGATGAGCAAGGCTTTTGAGACACTTGGGGCAATATCTGAATCATATATAGCTTTCTTCCTATAAATGAATCAAAAGTGTATAACCATTGGAGGATAGATGATCACTTTCAATAATATTCTCGAAATCATTTCAGGGTGATTTATTTTGTTTTAATTTTCCAGGAAATAATCGACCGTGTTTGAAAATAGGCCGCAAATTAATTAAGAAGAATATTTGTTGTGTGATTGAAGGCAGCCCCCACAGAATTGAAGTCCCCAAAAAAGCAAAAGCCACTTTCTCTATTTGAGCCCTTAGCCATAACGAAATAGGCATATAGGATATATCCCTTTTCCTCTGCTGAATAGCAAAGAATGGGGAAATAAAACTCAAAGATGAGACACATTGAATATTTTCAAAGGAAGAGGCGTCCCCACAGATCTAGAGAGGGTCTTGACTGAAAGATAATATGCAAGATTTTGACAAGAACCCATTAACATAATTTTTGGCTTTGTTCCCTTTCTTGTTACCATTTTTCTTGCTTCGCTTTGTACAAAATCCACTCGTTTATTCTCCTTTAAGAATAAAGCAGGACATTTTTCGCAGGAGGGAGAGAGAAGGGTGGGCCCACAAACACATCTCTGTCTTAGGCTCTTAATCAAACAGGAAATCCATGGGCTGATTGATTAAATTATAAATCCAATTGCGACAACGCTAGAACCTTAGTACCAATACCTACAAGTCTAAAACTGAGCAGTCACGAGGGTACACCCTAGTATTGGGTCTTTAAAATGCTACAAGTGTCATGGGGTGTTTTTCTTTAACTGGTTTTGGACTTGACTCTGATTGAAAACCAACACTTTAGAAACGGCGACGTGGTGGGACATTCGTCCCTTTCACCCATTATCGTCCCAGTTCGATCAGTTCAGACCCCTAAACCCACGATCATGTCTTCGTCAAAGGGGAAAAGAAACAATGCTGTTGAGAGATCTTAATAGGCCTTCTAAAGCCAAGGCCCAGCACCATGGTTACCGTTTCACTCATATCATACACGCATAGGGAGGGAACATATCTGCTTTTCCCCAAAAACACAAAAAGGCTCTTCTTGAACAACCAAAATGAGTGCAACTAACGAGGGTCTGGTCCAAGCTGCTTAAGCAAGGTCTCTAGAAATTCCCATTGGGAGATTGACCCACCACAGTCACGATGCAGTTGGAGCAAGATTCAGATGAACCGGATGTGGGGGAAAAGAGAGTGCAACTCCACTTAATTTCGATGAATTACATTGGTATAATTATTTATCCTCCTCTTGGGATTAGTTTGGTTATACTTTTGACGGCCTCCAGGGTGATTAGGACAAGGTCTCATCAAATACTGCTGGACATCATATGTAACTACCCCTCCCAATGAAAAATTCAAATATTGATGATACCTTTGTTCGTCACATAGTAAATAAGTAACCTCTTCCATTATGTCCAACAGTGGGTTGGTTACAACGGAGTGTGAGAAAGTGATATCCAAGAACAAAATTCAAATGACAGGCAGGGGATAAAGTGGAATTTCTTGGAACTGTAATAAAGTAGTTATAGGTACAAGATCCCTATTGGTACAAAAAGAATGGATGAACATGAGGTAGGGGAAGCAGCAGAAAGCACTACTTAATCAGATATTAATGGGGAGACCCTAACAGTAAGATACCTAAATAAGTGATCAAAAGAAAACTAATTTACATGGGGTTTTCTTTTCTTTTCTTTTTTCATTTCTAGCTTGCAGGATAGCTGCAGCAGGGCAGGGTTAGAAAAACACCTTGGCCCGAGAGGGACGAGCACCCGCGCAGATTTGCCCGAATCTTAGGCCCTGCAAAAAGAATGTGATATCATCTTCGATCCTAAGTGGTTAATATCTTTGCCGCTGCTTCCGGAATCAAATCATTTTGAATTTTCGTGTGGTTAGAAAAAGCCCATCAGCTGATCCATGTTAGCGAAGTCAGACTCTTCCCAGGCCCAGCCAGCCAGCCAGGCAGTGTTCAGTGTTGCTTCACCATTTAGAGGCAAAACCAGGACTGTCTAAGCTCAAGAACGAAGGCCCTCGGACTTTAAGGCGCTTGGGCCCCATCTCAAAGGGAGGCCGTTCCCTAATTGCATGTGGCAGCTTATATTTCCTGAGGTGATCTCGTTCCCTACTAACTACGTCATTGCCCACCTTCTTATCCCTTACAGATGTGGCAATGCTGTTTCCCCCTGCACATTTATCCTTCACCGATCTTTCACCTTCCACTTTCCGTTTCATTGGCTCACTGAATTTTTTACTTGAGTCATTGCTTCTGCTGCAATCCATTGGCCGTGGCGGGCTACTTCCTTCATTATCCTTCTTCAATCGTTTAAGCACCTGCTCGTACCCACTCAGTCGTTATATTATAATCCCAAATTTTGCAGAGATAACTAAGATGGTAAATTTGAAGACTGGCATTTAACAACTCCTACACAGAAATCCAGCAGCTTTATATAATGAACTTTGGGGGGGAGGGGGGAATCAACTTGAAAATACCTGTTGGTCCGAATGCTTGGAAGAGCAGGTGGCATTCAAATTTCTCTTCTCTGCCTTCAGAGAAGATGGCCGCTTTACCCTAAATATTTCTGAATCGGAATCGTTATCCCCTTGATCCAAAATGGGCGTTATCTCTAAGTCGTAGAGATTGCGCTGAGGTTTACTTGAGATTTCGTGATGGCGCGCTGAGGGCAGTACGCTATTCAATGCTCCTTCACAGCATTCTTCGGAATCAATAGAGCCTGAAGTAAAGTAAGCATGCCCATCGTCCTGCTTTCAGAATAAAAATAACAGAACGGGATTCTTAGTACAGATTTTAACTTCAAATCCTGACGCAGTGAGAGGCAATGACAGCGCAACGAAGTTCAAAAGGTAGATACTATGACTTACATTTTTGAGAGCAGAAGACTTGGTAATAGGTTCTGAATGAGAACACAGGGTGGATGCAGCAGAAGAAAAGGAAGCCTCGCAGACTTCTGGTCTAAGATCTGGGCAGTGCCTCAAAACAAGTTGACTTTGTAAACTGCGCCCTGTATCACTTGTTGCCTGATCTGGGGTTGAATAATGTTCAATAACAGGATCAGATTCAATCTCGCAATAAGGAGTATATCCATTTGCTTCAGCTCTCTGGAACATATTTGACAAAGGATATGAATACATGTTATTGTCACCCTCGGTTTGCTTAAGAATCTCATCCACGATTCCATCTCCCCGCTCAAAGCTCTTGGCTGCATCTTCCAGATCACTAATATCCTCCCTCACATTAAGAGTGCGTTCGCTCCCACAGGTGAAGCCAAGAGCTTTAATATCTGCATTATTAAAATTTCATTTAATTTAATAAAATAAAAAATGCCAATAATTAAACCATCAAATAAGCCATCAAGGGCCAAGAGGTTTGGTCCAAATCAATCATGATAACGTTTTCCTCATTTTTCACGATATAAGTAATTGACTATTGATATGAAAGCCTATGATATCTAATCAAAGGCCACCTAGTGCACGAAACTCCCACCAGATAGGATCTAGAAAGGATAGATGTACACAGCCTATCCTTCTGAAAGGCTGCTTACATGATTGGCAAATAATATTTGTAATATATTTCAAATAAGCGTGCATCAACCAATTATATTTACTATAATCTTTTGAAATAATAATATATTGTGGGATAGTAGAAATCATAACATACCATGGCGAAGGCACACCGGGTGCATGTGACACTCGCAGTCTACATATGCAACATAACAATCGCGTTTACAGAGGCTACAGAGAATAGTGCTGTGGGAATGTGGAAAAACACTTGAACAAACCCTCGATTTCATTAGGAGCCAACGAGCACAATGCTGAAAGCGCATTAGATTCACATGAGAAATCTTTATGCAATTATGAGCCATCAGATCTGCAGAGGGAAAGTCTGAATCTTCAAGTTCTAAGTTGGTATGAAGACGCACTGCTTCTTTGCATAGAAGTTCTTCATGAGGCAGCAGAGGCATCCTGTTAAGAAGTGCATATCGCTGGCTAGCAATAGCTCCTAAAGGAAACCAATCGCCAATTGCAAAGTTCACTGCTTCTCCACAGTTGAAACCTGAAATTTGGGGAGGAGGGGGGGTTATATATAACTAGATACATTTGCATTTCAGACATATTAAAAATCTGGAGTGGAACGCTTCCTTTCCGTAACAAAAAAGTATTTTATGTACGACTCTTACCATGACTAAATCCAGCATGATATGCTCTGGGAAAAGTTATTACAAACTCCCCGGGCTTTTGAACAGCCTTATAGACAGGGACTTCATTATCCAACAAAATATTTGGAGGAAACAGAGTTGTTTTCCCCAGAAGAACATCGAAAGCACCATCCTCCCCATCACTAGAAAGAATATCTTTAGAGTACACATGCTCCGTCACCACCCTTTCAAAATCCAATGCTGCATGACCTGGAATGCCATACCAAGTTTTTGATGCCCCACAGTGATGATAATTTATACTGCCATCAGGAAAAGGGTAATAAATAAGTATAATTATTTAGGCATACAAAGCAGGTGATTAGGCATGTATTAATATTATGATAAATTTATTATGGAAACAAAGAACATTTACCTGTACAAATAATGATCTTCCACATGCCAAGCAAACATGCTGAAGAGCATTCCAATGTACAGCATGGGTTCTGTTACTCCCTGAAATAAACTCAAAAGGTGTCATAGGGAGAAATATGATGAAAAAATGAGAATTACGGTGTGAGATAACTGACATACCGGAATTACTGTTTCCAAGAGGCGCAAAATGGACTTGGGCAACCGTGAAACTCTCTGAGACCAAACAAAAATTTGTGCTTTAGTCGACTAAAATGTCAGGTCAATCAGGTCATCAGAAATAATTCTACACTAAATAAGACAAGAAAGGCATAGGTATGAACAGGAAACAGGGGAATGGTACAAAAGTACACAGAATGTCGACGATCAGTAGATCACAACCGAACTGTTAAAGATCATATTGTAAAGGCAAATGATACAGTAATCAACATTTACTGACAACTCTTTCACGCAAGACCCTCTCAAGACCATTATCTTTTGGTAATGATCCTGTGACTATGTAAAAACCTAGAAGCAGAATCGGCAACAGTCTACGTTTTCCAAGATCACCTTTACCCAGAATAGCAAAATTTTGGGAAAGATACCACAAAAGACTTTTTAAGTGAAAAGGCTCGTCGCTCACATTACAATAAGCGAACAGAGCATATCATATAAATCAGGTATAGAACAAATAGAACCACAAGCAACCAGCACCCTTCAACCAGAATTTCTTTTCTTTAAACATAGAAGACATGCAATCATGAGAATATGATAAGAAATAAGAGAAACCAGGAGAATTAACACCTTTAAATTCCATTTGCTGTTCCCAAGCTGATCAGTGGGAGAAGATGAAAAAGCACTACCGTCAACATCACATGCATATTCAACAGTTTCCATCTGTCCACAAGCAATTTCATGCCAAAACTCTTTTTCCAAAAATGTGGCAGGAAGACATCCAGCACTAGAATATCTATGGGCAAAAACTCTATTCGCCATTTTCTCAAAATCGCGGAATGTATAATTGCTGAAAGAATCACAATTGTATTAAAAACCAAAAGAAACAAGATCATTGAATATTCAAATACATGATTTCACAAAACTTACCTTCCACTCATGAAAAATGTGACTTTGTCTTCACTGTCCCACTCAGCAAGCCGAAGAGGCTGTACTCTAGTTGGAAACTTGAATCCTGCTTTCTCCTTCATTAAAACAACTCCAGCAGGAACAGACGCACTCAGAGGTGAAATAATCTTGCATATACCTGGAGTTACAGTAAAGTTACAATTTTATCAATCTACCCATTCATCTCCTGACACATTCAATGAATCTATATTTAATTAAAAATTTAAAAATATCTCAAAAGTTAAAACAAAGATGTGTCTCTTGATTGAAGGCAAATATAAGGTCATAAACTCGTAATAAACTATCATTATTAGATCAGGAAATCAGGAACTTGTAAAACTGATAACTCAAGGAAGAGCAAGTTCATAGGCTAACATCTTTATGGCCATAACATCATCTACATTTGGCAGTTTGCGGAATGCTCCATCCCCATCATCAATGATAACTTTACTGTTAAAACACAAGAGTATTGATGGACCCACCCCTAAAAAAATTATGTCTGAACTCTGAAAAAGTGACACGGGTAGTGTAATGACTTTCCATGATCACCAGCCAAGACTTTGATTAATATCATTAATTCAAAATCAATGAAAAATATACAATGGATCATACCATATTTTGAAGCTTCTGGAGCTATCTTTTGCAAGTAAACCAGAGGATCCTCAAATTCCTCCTTTGTTGGAGAATACACAGGACATTCTGGAATTTTTTCAGTCCAATCAAGATCACTTGTCTCAAACTTATCCACCTTCCGCTTGGAGAAGACATCTGCATTGCCATGCAATCTGACACCACATGAAGATGAAGCTCTTAAAGCATCTCCTCCACTTCGAGTCATTGTGCTAGCAACCGTCGTTTCAGTGGCAGTAATGAGCTTTGCCCGTTGAAGCCTTTTACGCTTCAAAAATTCTAGCCCATGTCTAGCTTCCTTAGATAAAGAAAGTCTTCTTTCCACCTAAGAGAAGATTCATCGTTCAACACTCAGAATAGAATGTACATAAATGGAAGAACTATAGCAATAGTTACATGCATAAATAACTGAAATTATCTCAATAACTTCAAACTCAACAAGTGCATTACATATAATTAACTTTAGCATTATGAGATAGAGGTATATGCACCATCAGAAGCACTGAAACTCCAAATTAAATGATCCAAGAAGTAAAACAACGAATTTCAAAGCAACAAGCCAGAGGAGCATGGAAAATGAGTCGCATGGCCAGGGATAATTGCTTCCCTTTCCTCAAACCCTCCTCAAAGAAATGGATAATACTAACTGACGCAATTCGCATCTTCAAATCATTTCTCATGTAAGAACAAAGAAACATTAGACATTAAGAACGAAACAGCAACTTCCATAAGAGCTTATTACTTTTTACAGTGGTGTGTTGAGCCTGACACATGTTGGACAAGGACAGAAATCCTGTGTTTATTTAAGGTCCTGAGATTCATGCATCAATATCCAAATGTGTAACTGCAGCTGGAATAGGGACTAGATAAATGGAGAGAAATGAAAAAAAAAATGCATTTTGAACTCAAATAACCAGCACCGGACCCTTGAGAATTCTCTGGTGGAATATTACAAATTTACCCTTGAGAATTCAATACCTAGATTACCACGGCTTTTAGTTATAACTCAATCAAAGTCATACACGGTACTAATATCACCACTTATAAACGATCCTTAGCCAAACGCAAATCACCTTCAGCAAAATAAACCGCTAAGAACAAAATATGACCCACCGACTGGAGTTTCTCGACCAAAAACGTTTCGCTTATACCCGAATCGAGAAACGCAATTTGGTCAAAAGAAAACGATCTCAAAGAAACATTCAACATATGCATGCGCTGAAAATTGAATTAGCTCCTCTTCCCAAAATCATTATTCCCCAAGTTACCATAAGCCAAACAAACAATAAATAATATTTATCATCCATGTGAATGACCATAAATCATAATATTAATCATCCATATGAATGACCATAAATCATAATATTAATCATCCATGTGAATGGCCATAAATCAGAAAATTATGTGTAAAGACAGAATTGGAGACCAAAGAAATATAAATGATTAAACATTGAGGAATATAAATCTCTGAATTCTTTTTCTGGAAAGAGAAGGGAAACAAAAAGGTAATTAAAATAAGTAAATAACCCTTATTTTTCCTAATTTGCCTATGAGGTCTTCCGTTCATACATATAGATGATAGAAAAGGGGCAAAAGTCCATTCTGCGTAATGCACCTTAAGCGTCAATATAAAACCGGAACCGCATAAAGCTTTGAGCTGATAAAATCAAATTACACGGTCTAATAGGAAAATCATCACTCAGACGGAAATAATAGGAAAATCATATCTAAACCGCACACAGTAGAACAATGTCTGAGATCTGAACGATGGACCAGAAGAAAATGCACTTTGAAGAGCATAGAGGCTTCTCTCAAAAAAAAAATTATAAGATATGGGAAAAATTAAGAAAAACAGCTGACGTACCGTTTCATTACGGAGCCGCTCCTTGTAGGTCTCCGTCTTTACACACTTGAAGGAGGAATCGCGAAAACAATCACAAACTATATCCAAATCCCAGAGGCAAACCCTAGATCACGATCCTTACGGTTACAGATTAAAATAGAGTCTTCAGAGACAAGCAGACTCGCCACATTCTGGCAGAAGGAAGAGTGCAAGGGTGAAACCGGTTCAAAGGAGAGATCCAGGCGCTTCCACGAGCAACCACAAGGGAAAAATGAAAATAAAAATGCGCCGATCGGAAAGTGTTAAGTAGCTTGCTCTGTAGTGACAGAATATGACCGCCGGCAATGGTATGAACTCACCGGCCGGTGGAAGAGGTTTTCCGGCGACGATGAAACAGAGGAAAAACAGTGGATGAGGAGAGAGAAGGAAACGAATGCTTAGAAAACCGAAAAAGAGCACGGAAGGGATAATTTATAGTTTTATACTCCAAAATACGAACGCCTTTATTATTTGAGTTCTGAAAACCAGATGAAAAAAATTTGATTTTTCTCTTTCCTCTTAAAAATACGATTATCTCGGCGTATAAAAACTAATTCAAACTAACTCAGAGAAGAAATGTGAGCCCAAGTGGTGTGGTTGGTTGGTGGTTCAACCAAGAACTTGCCGTCCAAAACGCGTTTATCGCCTCTCGCGTTTCAGGGTAAACAAAATGGAGAGGCCTCTCCGCTTTCGCGTGTTATGACGGAATTATCGTTATAAGAAATTGGGAAATTTGTTGGCGGGTACAGAGGGAAATAAACGGTATTACACTCTGTAACTGGGGGGCAGTTGCGTAAATTCACAGCGACGGCGTTATCGACGAGTTCTGGTTCCTGTACCGGTCAGAGAACAGAAAGTGGCAGGAAAGACGGAATTATCACGTGTGGCAAAATACAATTCAATACCCTACAGGAGGTCCAGATCTAACCGTCCATCTGTAATCTCGTTTACTTTGAAAGGGTCAACGAATGCAAATTCTCTGGAATCTGAAGTACCAAGCGACCTGTGTACTTTTTCTGTTCAACTGCCGACCTGTACAGGATAATTGTTACCTACCTTCCAGTTAGTTAGTTCTAAGGCTGAAAAGACGATTTTCTCCTCGTTTGGTTATGATTAGTTAAGCGATAGGTGGGAGGGTTTTTTCGACCTCACAGAGTGTCACATGTGGGAGCGGCCAAGTCAGTTCTGTGATGCGAAGTGAGAAGGAAAAAAAAAAAAGTTCTGGAGTGGACACTTGGCATTAGTTGTAAGAGGAGGAAAATACGTGGCAAGAGGATAAGGCAATGGTTTCGCGGAATTTTTGTGTCACTGAGGGTGGTGGCCAGAATGGAAATAGCTGGCGGTTACAATAGGTTTTTGGGGGCCCCATGCGCTGAAGGTCACGAGAAATCCCCTTGGGCGGGATGTGAATGGCTATTTCTGATTACTAATTTTATAATTAATTAAGTGATTTGGAAATCCACCAGTGAATGCCGGTTTACCGGCGGGCATTCTCTCTCCTCTTCCCATTGGTGGGTTGTGCATTTGGAGCTCTTTGTTACGCGGAGGTTGGGCTAATCATTAGTTTTTCCACAGTCGGGGAAAACGAGGCTTTGAGAAGGTCTTCTTGGCGGCTCGGCTTTGAACCAGGTCAACCTTTTACACGGTCACACGGCTCGGCTCGGCTCAAGTGAACCCATGAAGAAAATGGAATTGGAATTACGTGATTGGAGGGCAGGAAGTGACAAAAGAGGCCTTTTGTTGAGAGTTAAAGCAAGTGGGATGCGGTAAATGACGATTGTGGGCAAGTGGGCGAAGCTTCCGTGCTTTGCGTGTAAGCTGAGATAGGTAGGGATGGGCTTCCTCGGGGTGAGGGCATTTTGGTACTTTCGGTGGCGGTGGGTAGGCTCGGTTGAGTTCGTTGAGATGAGTGAGGATGAAGGTTCTCGTTATCCTTACGCCTAATGAACAGGAACGTGGAATTGTTCTCTTTTTCTTTAATTAAATTAAAAACAATTTCTATTTTTAAAAAATCATATTAAATAAATTAAATGGTTTTTCTGCTATCCTTGCCCATCTCCTGGCTCTGAGATATGTTAGCCGAGTAAATAAACCAATTAAACATTTTCACTAGTCATTTGACAATGATTCGTCAATTTATCAAAAATATTTTTGAGTGTCTCCATGTAAAACAAAAAAAAAGATAAATAAACAATAGTGCTACTAAATAATAATGTATTGAAAAATAGAGTAGCGTTTACTAGTAAGATTCAATTACATAATGAAAAGTCAGAGCTGTATTTCGTCAGTATTAATTTTTGTAGTCCCAATGGAGTCACCAAAAGTCATCGGAATATTTAAAAATAAAATATGTTAAGAAAATCAAGAGATATCCCCGTTCATAATTAAGGGTTTGTTTGCTAAAAATTTAAAAAGCATTTTTACGTAAATCGAGATAAAACTTCTCTCATATAATTATCTCGAATTGCTAAAATTATTTAAAAAAGATATTCTCAAACATACCCTGAATGCCAGCACAGATGTGAAAACTCATCACAATCTAAAAATAAATTCGTTAGAACCTGAAGAGTTGCTATGTCGTTAAATTTGTATTATATATAGAGGGGAAAAAAACAATTCTATCCATGCTGTAATATGTGGATTAAAAAAATTAAATACAATAAATCATGTATTAACATTAATTATTTCCTCCAATTTTTTTCACAAGCAACACTCCCCCGCACATGGATAGTCCTTCCCATAAGTAATATGTTATATTTATCTAAAAATTTAATGCATTTTTACATTCAAACCTCAATATATTTTATGTTCCTCTCATTTTTTCAAATCCGTAAATTCTCTTCCCTTTCAATCTTTTCCATAAAAGAAGGTGTACTTGGAAAAAAAACTTATCTTAATATGCTTGACCTAAATCAGTAGTTCATTTTGCATAAATTAATAATTATTGCTTATAAAAATAGTGGGAGTATTAATTTCACCCAAACCCTTCCATGTATTTAATGAAGTTAGGTGTGAAGGAAAATATGGACTTTTTAAGTGTGAAAGAAAGCATGTACACAAAATTGAAGTGAGTAGAATTAAGGTGCAAATTGCAGGACACGAAAACGACAAGAAAAAGCAATAGGCTTAAAATAGGGCCTTAACGTGGAAGAAGATGGAAAAAGGCATTGATTAAGTAAAGCTCATAAATTTTCCCAAATATGATACCCATTAAAATGTACTTTGAATGATAGAACCGCCCCCAATGATTTTTTAATTAATGTAATTTAATTTTTATTTTATTTTTATTTTTTTTGCTTAAAATGGAACAAAAAACAAAGGGGCAAATCTTGGGGCAAAAGATTCGAAGCGAGCCAAATATGAGAAAGAAATCATGAGGAAAGCTCCTTTTTTTATGGGTAGTGTCACAGTCTGAGTGGTTGGTTCCTTAAGCAATCATTACTCGGAAAAATATATATGTTTATAATAAAGCAAAAAAAAATACTTAAATAGAATGAACCAATCCAACTTCATCAAACTAACCCGCCCACATCAAAATAATAATAATAATAAAATTATAATAAATCCTTACCTATTCTATAACTACCCAATCGAGCAGTCTTTTCACCAACGTAGCCCACATTAGCCCTCTATTTTATTTTTACCTACTATATATTCCCTCCCTAACGTGCTCCAAATTTAAATAATAATGATGATGAAATTCTTCATCCATTTATAATCGCACCATTCAATGGAACAACTCAAAATCATGTTGGAACGTAGTAGTTGGTACCAAAATAATGGAGAAGTTGCTCTATTTTTTTTTAGGGAAAATGGGTTAAATTAAGTAAATGTTAAAAATCACGTTTAATACTTAGTTCTGTATATATATATCTATGTCTATATGTAACATGTTATCACATGTAATTTGTCTTATATAAACGACTGTTTTTGTTAGTCTAAAAATCAAACCTTTCTTTTTATTTTTAACCTAAAGTAATTACATATCTTTTTAAAATATTTTCCCACTCATACAAATTTGTATATTTGGGGGGGGGGGGAACATACATATTTGATATGTTTATTATCTTAACTAATTTTAATTCTCATTTTGGTATATATCATCAGAGAGGAGATATGGAGTAATAGCCCGTAGTTGACTTATATTGACTATGATTTTCTAAACAAAAAATCATGCCATCTCAGAGGCTTATCAATGAATGAAGAATGGAGATGGCATAATGTAAGATATAAACTACAGTGCAAATCGCATTACTACAGTTAAATTTGATTATTATATTGAATAACCGAGGTAGAATTGCAATTAAATTATAAATAAGAAAAATAATATGTGATAAATTTTAAAGATATATATCGATTGTATCATTTTGACTTATCATTGAAAAATCTTCAAGGTTTGTGAGAAATCATTTTTCTCACATGTGATCTAATTGCAATTCCCTTCTTTTTTTAACCATGCACCAAAAATACTCATTTTGACGAAAATGTTTTTAAATTTATTAAATAGAATCTGTTTGTAAGATTACGGGGGGCGCAGAATGCGGTGGGCACCCATGGGAAAGGGGAATTGTTAATTAATTAATCAATTAATTAATCAATAAAATATTTGAATTAGGGGAATAGGGATAGGGATATAGAAGTCATAATCAGAGATACGCCTTCGTTTCATGTGTGGGAATGGTAGGTACTTTAGTTTTTTTTTTAGCTGAGGTAGGTACTTTAGTTGGACAATAACGTATTCCAAGCATGAGCTGTCACGTGCTATTATGCTCCTCTCACACACACACACCACCCCAAATATTATTATAATAACCTCGTTTCAATAATAAATACCACTGCCCACGTTACAGTTATTTTTTTAAAAAAATTAATAAAATTAAATATATTATTGTAAAGTATTTATTTATATGTATTACTTAACTGCATATCAGTTTATAAATCAAACAAATTAATTTTAAAAAATATTAAATATAAATATTTGGAAATAATGTATTTAGTTTTTTTTTTATTTTTAAAAAAAAATAAATTGACTATTATATTAAAAAGTAGATGTGGTATAATGATATTTGCTATCAATGGCGGTGAGTGGTCCAATGACAACACAATTTATCACGTTAAGTTGACGTCTCATACTAGAATCAAGTTGATTTAAGTTTAATATTTAAAAAATTACAATCAAAGCAAATCTCACAAACTCACTTTTACATTGGGCAAGGGGGTAACAAAATACTCCATCCGCCCCATATATAAATCACCTTTGATTATGCCATTTGAATCAAAAGAGTACTCGTTAACTGTAATTGAAAATATAACATTTTTTTTTAAATTCCCATAATTAAAAGCAAAGAAAAATAATGGAAGTAATAGTCAGGAGAGAATGTGTCGTACTTTACTGCTTTTTTTATTTTTATATAAAATAGTTTAAGTGAGTTAAATTTTGGGCTTTCATCAAAATCAAGAAATGACACCAAAATCGTCCATGACAAAGTATTATATTAATGGTGGGATCTGAAATTAGAATTTCATGGTTTGTAAATTAATTTCTTTTTTCTTTTTTGCCAACTAATTTCTTATCAATATTGTGGTTGTGTTTGGGAGGGAAGGGGGGGGGGAATGGATAAATAAATGAGATGGGACATGATTGAAATGAAGTGGTTGGAAAGGGGGGGAGGGTATTGAAATGAGAGGAGGACAGGTTGGCGTATTTTTGGGAAAATGGTTTTGCTCATCCTACACACATTGCACACCAAACTAGGCGCTTTTGTTCCCCCCACCCTTTCTCCTCCCTCATTCCTCCTCTCTCTCTCTCTCTGTTTTTTTTTTTTTTTTTTCTTTTATTATTTTTTATCCGTGCCCCTTTTAATGCCCTTTTGTCACAGGTCATTTAATATTCATTAAAAAAAATTACTTTACAATTCAAAATAGTTTACAACCCTAATCTTATCCATTTGCATTCAAGGACGTGCGTGTTATTTTGCTGTTACAACCAACACCTTAATGTTACTTATAATTAATAGTGTTTGATGTGATTTAGATAAAATAATATTAGAGTGCTGAATGTTCAGTGCATCATAAATAAGATTATGGTATTAGATATAACTGAAAATTAATATCAAAGTACTATAGTATGTTGCTACGACTGGGGATTTACTTTAGCG
>QFDD01001557.1:0-26070 GCA_006871305.1 Vachellia collinsii | reverse complement strand
CAGCAACGAGTTTAGGTAAACAACCTCGGTTTTAGTTTTACTCCGTATCTTATTTATAAGAGAATTGTTGTGTTCTTATTTTAATACATCGATTACCTGATTTTACATTAAAATTATAATAATTTACGATTTACACTTCTATTATTTAACCTTTATATTGTAAATATCTATAAGCTATATTGAATATTGAACACTAGAAAAGTTAAGTTCCATTATTTAACGTTCATGCTTCCGGTATTTACTAGTTGCACTGAGAATTTAACACATAAAAGTTCAGTTTACACTTTTTGAATATTTGCACTCAAACAACGAAAACTTTCAAGTGCCAATTCTTGTATTGAACACTCAAATTGCATAAAGGCAAGTCTTCACCCATAAATATCATAGGCCTTCATAATAATTTCACATATTTGGGGTCCTTACGAATAAAAAATTTGTAACTTTGGGCCGTAGGCATAATTTCCCCTTAATTTGATTCACAGCAAAATTTTCTTTCTCCACGCGTGTAACAGGGGAGTCAAATAATTCAAGTTTCTCCCAAAATATACAACCAAAAGGAAAAGAATTTGCTAAAATCCTCCAGACTCAAAACGATTATCACCTTAAGACATTGGGTTTATTCATAACAAATGCTTGCAAACAAGTTCAATTAAATCTCTCAAGATTAAACCGCTATCGTTGGCCCAAAAAACTACTTCGCAGTCACAACATTTACAAAATATTTTGAAACAATTACAAAATATTCAACCTCTAATCCCTCGTAGTATTAACGTTGTTTTAAATTTTGGGCTATTGCCCTCTCCTGTAACAAAAAAGAAAGAAAGGAAACAAAAAAAAACATACAATTGCATAATACATACGGACATGAATTCAAATGAAAAAGCAACCACAAGAACTCACTCCCTCACAAAAAGACAATAAGGTCATTCCTCCATTGTATGAGCCAGACTTAGCAAGCCATGGCTCACACACCTTATCTTATTCCAAAGCTGATCAAGCTAACTAGTTGCAGATTGAAACAAAAATTACATGCAACTGAAGATACAAGTATTAGTTTCAGCCCGGGAATAATGCTGCAAAAGAAGCCACTTATTGTGTGGTCTCAATACTCAGCAATGCTAACACACAGAATACCGCAAAATTGAGGGTTACACCCTCGTTACATATTTGTATTCATCCAAAGCTAAGTTAGCGGGAATGTATACTTCTAACATCAAAAAGCTTCAACTTGCTTATAGGATCAAGGAAGTTCAAGAGAGCTCTCTCTAGACACTAATCAATATCAACCTTATTTGAATATGAGAGCATCACGTCCTGGCCCAACACCAATGTAGTGAATAGGCACACCAACAAGTTCTTGAATCCTTTCCACATAATTGCGAGCAGCTTTAGGAAGGTCAGAATAGTTTCTAATGGAAGAAATATCACTCTTCCATCCAGGAAGCGATTCATATTCCACCTATAAAAACATCCCATAACAAGTTGGTGAGAAAATACTTGATTCACAAGCAATCAATGCATTCTTTTGCTGATGTCAACTCATTATTTCACCTTTTGCTTTTGGATTAGTGATAACACCAAATAAAAAGCCCACAGTTCTATGAGCTACGGACATGAACATGGAAATTTTACCTGCAATTGCTCAAGCACATGAAGGTCCGATGGAAATGATTTGATTGGCGTACCATCAACATGTTTATAAGAGACTCCCAACTTGATTTCAGCAAGATCAGATAAAACATCAAGCTTAGTGAGATTTAGCGATGAGAAACCATTAATCTGGCAGCTATATCTTACTGCAACTATGTCAAGCCAACCACACCGTCGCGGCCTGCCAGTTGTGGTTCCAAACTCATGCCCAGCAGATCTAAGGAGATCACCCTCTTGGCCAAAGAGTTCTGTTGGAAAAGGACCAGAACCTACCCTAGTCGTGTATGCTTTTACCTGCATAGCCAAAAATAAAATTAAGAAACGATCACTGATCATACCCATGTCAAGCATGTTTAAATGATCAGCATTAGGTTAGACCAGCACTACAATGATAGGGAACAAAACAGCACAAAGTTTCTCAACTATAAATGTCTTTATTTTGGGTAAGATAAAAATAGTCACACGATTCTCATTTATTGACTCTACTAAATTAAAAAGAAAAAATCACCAACAACTACAGTGAAAAAAGAATGATAAATATGCATGTACATACCACTCCAATTAAATCACCGATGACTCTTGGAGAAATACCAAGACCAGTGCAGATTCCACCTGCAGAGGGGCTAGATGAGGTCACAAAGGGATAAGTACCAAAATCAACGTCCAACATGGTTGCTTGCCCCCCTTCAACCAAAATATTCTTCTTTTGTGAGATAGCTTCATTCATGACATGCACAGTATCAGCAATATAGGGTTCCAGTCTATCGGCATATCTCTTGTACTTTTCAACTTCCTTTCTAAGCACGTCTAGGCTATAGTTGAAACCTTTGAATCTTGATGCAGCATCTAATAAAAGATCGTCAAGTTTCAGAGGAAAAGAATTCATGTGTCTCAAATCACCAACTCTAATGCCATTACGGATAACCTTGCTGGAATAGCAAGGTCCAATTCCTCTCTTGGTAGTACCAATAAAAGATTTCGCAAGCTCAGCTTCTCTCAGTCCGTCCACTTCTTGGTGGAAATCAAAGAGTAGGTGAGCACGATCGGATATCAAAATCCTTCCTTCACAAGAGATTCCATTTGACTCAAGTCCATCAATTTCCTTGAAAAGCCCCGGCAGATGCACCACAACCCCATTCCCAATAACGCAGAGAGTATCCTCGTTGAGGATACCAGAAGGAACCAGATGAAGAGCAAACTTTTTTCCTTCTGCATTATAAATGGTGTGCCCAGCATTAGCCCCACCCTGATTACATATTATAGAGAAAATTTATCAGGACAAAATAATGCACAATCATAAGACAGTATTATGAGAGAGTGACTAGTAAGAGATAAAAAACAAACACCAAATTCAGAACCACCGGAAAATATCACAAGGCTAAGACCTCGTAAGCAAATCCATCAATCAATATGTTCCCAAGTCGACAAATTTGCAGCATCTCGATAATTCATAAAATTCACAAGCATGCAGTGACTTCCCAGGGACTGGAACAGAACCCCTTACTTATCAATTCAGTAACACTGGCAATACCCAATAATTCCAGTAAATAAAAAAGGGGCAACGTATGAAAATTTCTGGTAGAACGACCGTCAGTAGAATGTAAAACTAAACCTGGCAACGAGCAACGATGTCGAAGTGCTGGGCTAAGATATCAACAAGTTTCCCTTTGCCTTCATCGCCCCACTGGCAACCCAAAACACCGGACACCTGACTCAGGGACTCGATTCGACCAACAGCATCAATGGTGGAGGGATCAGACACGCTAAGGTTAGAAGTAGAGGAAACCGCAGGCTTCGCAGAGCAAACGACGGCGCTTTGGCCACGAAGAAGACGCCTGCGATGGACAGTAAGCCCCGGTCGAGGCGTGGAGACGGACTGGGGGTGAAGGGCAAGAGATGAAGGGCTCATTGCGGCCAGTCGAGGCAGAAGAGGCAGAGACCGGGATCACAGTTGGGTTGGGGCTTAACTTCTTAAGAAAGGGGGAGACAAACAAAACGCAGAAAAGGTGAGGCCACTTCCCATCAGGGCCTGCGGCTTACAAGTTCCAAAGAACAGGTGAACAGGACAAAATTCGGAGGTTGTTTTATTTCCTAAAATATAATTTTTAATTTATAACAAATTAATTTTTATGACCAGGAATGTAAAATTTAATTTTATTAATGCATGATGTTTATAAATTATGAATTTATGAGCTCTTAATCTTTTTTAAAACAAATGGAATCCCATGTTTAATCATTGGATGAAAGTTTCATATAATAAAAATATATTCATTTTCATTTGGTCGGATTCCATCAATTTCAAGATGGAATCCGGTTCCATCAAACATAAAAATAGCCTCTCCTTCCGCCAAGAAAAATCCAATGAGAAGGCTATGAGTATGACCATTGCTTTCATTCTCTTTTTCCTTTTCAATTGCTTTTGCTTCCAATCAAACAGAATAGGGTTTGAGAGAGAAAAAAACCATCACGCACAATTATTTTTTTTGGCCAAAAATCATAACATGCAATTATAATCGCATTATAAACCAGCATGTTAGGATTACGCTCAAGTCACAGGAATATCATTATAAATAATTAGATGTTTTTTCATATATTATATAATATTCAAGAAATGAATCGTCTACATTATATAAATAATGCGTATCAATAGTAATGATTAGCTTGTATATAACACAACATGCTATATGCTAATTAAACACTATACGAACATATTTTATTTTGCTATGATCTGAATTATTTCAAAACTTCCATCCATCCGATGAAATGGTATATGTTTTTTTTCCCACTCTATTTTTATATTGTTTCCATCTTATCACAAAATCAGATGCAACGCATTGCAACATATATCAGATGAAGTGATCAGACGACAAATAGTTAGCAAATATGGTAGAACGAAGAGTTGCAGAACTCAATACTGAGAGAAGCATATAGCTGTGTTACAGCAAAGTGAAAATCCAAGGCAGAAGCAAAAGACAGAATGACCCATCTCGCTTCAGCGTTGTTTTTAACCTTTTTTTTTTCCTTGGAGAGGGATTTTCGGGGCAATCTTCATGTATTTTTATCAACTAAAATTATTGGGAATGCATTTAAAAAAAAACAAAAGAAAACAGATTACACCTTGTGTAAAAATTATAACTTTAATTCATCTTAATGTAATAAGAAATAATTCTATACTGAAGAAATATATGTATGTATGTTAATGTAATTTACATTCCTGGGCACAAAGGCCTTGTAGCTACCAAACAATGAGGCGAATGCACTTTACATGCAAATATTTATGTGAAACGGGGAAAAAGAATCATAACGGTCCACCTTAGCTGGACTATATTATTGTATTGAACAGAATCTTGACTCTGACCCAGTTTTACGCATGCCGAGAAAAACTTCGGAATCTCAACTCTTCAGATAAAGCAGAAAGGTCATCATATTCCCATTTTCATCTGAAAGACTATTGATGATCATCTTCAAGTCTTCCAAATAGCATTCTAATCAATCAAGCTCCATAATTGGTGCTTGGCACACACTGTTTAGGCAATCCATACTTCTTGTTAAGGTGGACTTGCTGCCTCCAAGGGTCATTGTGTAACTTGTAATGCAAAACCTTGAATCAAAACAAACACTAGGGATCAACGGATAAAATTTAGAGAAAAACATATTTATGATTTGCACTAGTATTGCCTACAAAATAGAAACGGCCACAGGGAGATCTACGAGACTTCTTGCTACTCTGTTAGTACCTAGTATATAGCCAACCTTTCTATTTAGCCTCAAATGTAAAGTTGTCTTGGTATAACGTTGAAATCCCGTGTCGCTGGTTTTGTCATATCAGACTGAATATAAGGTTAGACTTTCCTGAAACCTAGAGACAAACACCATGTAGAGAGGTGCAACTTTTATTTATGCTTACATGGCTAAGTTAGGTAAGTACCTGTATGAAAGTGGAGAAGACATCATCTTCCATCAAGTTTGAGAATCCATCTGCCCAATCATCAACATGCCCAACGGTGGTCTTTTGCCTTTCAGCTTCAAGCATAACAGAACCACGATACAAGAATCTCTGCCAGATTTTCTGAACGTTTTCCAGCTTGAATTTTATTTCTGCGTCATTTAATCCCTAAAGGATGCAAGACCACCAAAAACTCAGAACTCTTGTGCAGGGTGTCAACTTAACGTGAAATTCTTGATTTAAATTGTCCGTTAATGAAAATCTAGAAAGATTGTGGAGAAGTTACCCGAAGAATCTTTATCAAATTTGGTATTTCATTTTCAGATATTCGAACGGCGAAGCTGTCGTAGTTGAGGAAATTCTCGTATGGTAAAAAAATACCATCCTACAAAGCAAGGGGGAAATGGTCAAAAGCATGAAAGTTACTGATATTTTCAGTCATTTGTTAATTAACTCTGAAAAAAAACACAGGTTTTATGAAAAATGACGAAGCTTAGAAAAGCTACCTGAGTTCTAATGAATCCTTGCAGAATAATATATTACCTGAATTACCACAGGAATGCATCCTTGCAGGATACTGTCTTCCATGCGTCCACTCCAACCATCTCCAGGCAACACCCCACAGAAAATAGAGCTTGCTAGATCCAAATGATAATTGTCAGAACGCAAGGGGGTCACAATAACATCTTCCGCATGCTGTCTCCCAAGCTGACCTTTCTTGTCAGGGGCTGATCCAAACTCTTCCGCTAGTTTCTGTCTGATACCCATGCTATACCTGAATCATTTCCAGGAAACTCAGGATTGCATCTTTGGGAATTTAATATATGGGACGCTATGTATCAACTGACAGGACGTCAATGATACTAAGGAAGGGCAACGAGAAATACTGTTAACACAAAATTTGAAGCTGCCTAATTCCAGCAATCTTCTTAAGAGATTCCAAAACATTTTGTTAGTAAACTTACGAATCCTCTGGTCTTCCTTTAGGGTAAGCTGGTCCTAAATTCCCATTGAAGTAGAACAGTGTCTTTCGCATCTCATGGGGCCTGAAAACAAATCATAACATGGTTGCATTGTTAGTCATGAGCTTAAGAATATACCGAAAAATAAAGCAAATGATTGAGGTAAGAATTAGTTCCTTCAAAAAAAATTACCGAGCCCACAGTTTGGAAGTCAATGCACCAATATCAGGCACTTTCCAAGCAGGAAGCACAAGATCTTTGTGAGGATCAAAACAGGAATGATTGCCCCTCCTGTTAGGATGGATTTTGTCCCAGTTGTCAGCCCAATAAGCTGTAGTGGAATGGTTGTGCTTCGCATTTGTGTTCCCCCAGTGGACCAACATCATGCTGCTCCATATCTCCTTGGGGGCATAGCAAGCACCTTCATCCCATGAAAAAAACTGCCTTAACATATAAAAGTGACATTGTTAGCATATGTCTGTCACCAGAAAATACTAGGTTAACGTTACTTCTTAAATTCTATTCAACACTGGGAAAACTCATTCCTGTTACACATACCCAGATGTGGTCCCTTCCTGAAGAGCGGTTCCAATAAGGATATTGCGCAATAATGTGGTTGTGTGCTTTCTTATAATATTCCAACGTAAGAGAGCTCCTCAATCCCCTATGTTCCTGAAGATTATAAAACAAAGTGCAGGAAAAATCAGAAGTAACTTTTTTTCTTACTTTATCTAACAGTACGAGTTGTAATTCCTAATAGGTGAAAAAGAACATGAAATTCGAGTGTAATGAATTTTTATTTTACTACTCCTGTATATAAATGAAAACAAATTCATCCTCATAGCATAAATAAAATCTGGAAAGTGAATATCATGTAGTTATTACAAACATGAAATTCATTTAAGCTTTTAAGCAAACATTAACATGCACAGGCACCACTATGCTGCCGCATTCATTGCATTGTGTGTCACACACATGCCCTGCAGGAAGGACCAAATTACAGATAGATATGCTGGTACAAATAGACAACAGCTGCAAAAATATACCTGCAGACTTAAGTGAGGGGCATCATCAGCACGAGTTATGATACATGAATCAAGAACTGGAACAAAGAAAAAATCTGCTTCTTCTCCATTCAAAGTTCTATGAGGACTAGCTAAGATACTCTCATAAAGTGCTACCTGTGGATAAGTAACGTCAGACTCGGATGATATATTGCAAAACATTAAAAATTCAAATTCACTAACTGAAATGCTTTAAATATGATCTAAATTTATGCATTACCTGGGCACCATACAATTGAGCTGTCCATATTGTAGCATTAGAACCGTCATAAATCCTATTTACACATTCCAACTTAAAATGGCGCCCCTGTGATTGGAAAAGAAATTAAATAAACATATATTACATAAAAAGCTTGGTCTTGGGATGTTATAAAGAGTGATGCTCAGAGGATCCTAACCTCAAGGAGCAGGCTGTTGAACTCTGGAGGCAAATCATAGACATATATGAGAGGCCTTTTCTTTTCCACTGTGGCATTAAGGTTGATTGATCTGCCTTCAAAATGAAGATTTTCAGGAACATCAAACTGAGCGGGAAGAAGCCAATTGGGCCACTCTCCTATAGGAGATTTAACAGATGGAATGCTGCAATCTACTCCATACCAGCCATTGTCACACTGAAATATATACTACCAGTTGAGTTGATCTACTGAGATTCGATGGCAAGTAATTAAAAGTATACGGCAAAATGATATACTATAAGCATCGCTACATGTAATTTAAACCCAACCTGAAAAAGCTACAGAGGTTTCCTAGTTCTATAGACTCTGAACAATGACAGCAAAAACCACGGACCCTCAGAACTTGAATCAGGAGCCCTACAGATTGAGTTTGCTGCCATACTAAATTCTTATCGGGAAAAGTTACCACATTTGCATAATTAAAACAAAAGTTCCTGTTTAGCTACGTTTATCCTTTAGTTGTCATTTCCATTTGTAACAACAGTGTATGCCCATTCTCCCTTTTTCTTTCAGCCTTGCATGTCTATTTTCCTCCGGAGCTACATTCCTAAATTTCATATACAAAGTTATATGGTCACAAGCAGCAAAATATGGGTTTCTCATTCTTTCTGTAATAAATTCAAGGTTTAATAGTAGTAGTAGAAATTTCTTACTAAGCATTTTTAGCATTTTGTCGCTATCTAATTCTCATTGCTAAGATAAATGAAAATAAATTTGGTTGAAAATCATTTATTCTAGTAACCAAATCAGGATCCAAAGATGCCAAGCATTATAATAAACAAAAAAATTACCTGACAAAATCCACCACGACAATGGCCATGCAAAGAGCATTGATTAATGCAAGTCGATTGCACAGGGACTTCACAAAATCGACCCCAGAGACCATCATATTTGCAATCACATTCCCCTTTGAATTTTACCTTGAGAGCATATGCTTCAGCTGGGTCCACATTACACCATCCTTCTTTGCTACTATTTGTTGTGAACACATCCTGGTCAATTTTAGCCCAATCAACATGCTTGGGAACCCCAGGTTCAGAAGATGGACTGAAACAGATGTCAGGGGTATAACTTAATTGGCACATAGTGAAAAAATTAGCCAACCAAAGTTAATATTAGAATACGATTTTACATACATAAATTGAAACCCACATGTCTCTGCCAGTGGACGATCTGGATATTTCGTGCCTTCTCCACAGAAGCACATTGCTCTTGTTTTGTCACAGTTGGCAGGGCAAATTGAGACAACCCACCGTCCAAATGGCTGATCTGGTGATCCTGGGTAATTGCATTCAAACTGTAATCTCTCAGCACATCCATCTCCTGTCATATAGCAAAAATTAGTTGCCAAAAGGATCATAGTTTAACCCATGTGCCATGTTAGGTAATATTTATTCGATGACCAGAAATATTGCGAAAAAGGTAGTTGAGTTATCCAAATTTTATTCTGTCTTCTTGTTATGGGGGAGGAAGGTGTTTTTTTTTTTTTTGGGGGGGGGGTGTGGTATCAGTGTCCTGCTGTACACAAATTTTGTTACTTTAATTATACCAGGAGAACTAATAAATGGGATTACAATTTACAAAGGCACAACAGCCGGGTTATCAAGATGGTAAGTATCAATATTTAATGCTTCTCATTAAACATTATATAAGAGATTAAAAGCATAAAAGAAGGGGGAATTAAACAGACCAGCATATCCATGAAAGCATCGACATTGTCCCAATTCTCTGTTACAAACACCCTGACCGCTGCAGTCATTTTTGCAGTCACCGGCAGCCACGATCTGCTTACAAAACAAATAATTGAGCATTCAAAAGCATAAATCAAATGAATGACAGTGACGAGCATAAAACCTCGTCACAGCCACTTTGAGAAATAAATTGACCAACTGAAACTCAGAAAGTTAGGACAAGAATCTAAACAAAAAGTGGAGAATGCCGGTAAAAAATATAATTTGTGACCTCGGTGACGTTGATTTTCTCTGTAACAAAATCACAGCCCGCGAGCCACCGTCCAATCTCAGCCTTCCATGGTGCGCCGCGATAAACGACTGCTCCACGCAAGTCAGATGGAAACTGGTGCTTTAAATCGATAGCTGGCTCTAAATTTTCGCTGACATCGGTGCTTGGTATCTCGGCCGATGAATTAGTGGGAAGGCAAGAGTTCTGCTGTAGCTTAAAATAATTGAAAGAAGGTGCCAATGGGAAGAAGAATAGATGCACCACGGAAACCAATGCCAAAAAAGAAGCAACGGTTGCAACAAAAAACCAAGAGCACTTCCATTTCTGAATGGAGACAAAATCTAACAAGACTCTTCCCATATTAAATAATAACTCTATGAAACAAGTTTTTCTGATTCAATCGCCCGGCCCGGCATCATAATCTGAAATTTCAAGCATAACAATTCGCAACATATCAGGAACGTAGCTATTAGAAAACTGAACCAGATTTCCAGCCTCGGGCTCCTACTCGCAGACATGGTAATCAGATAAGCAGAGCAGAGTTATTATCACTAATGCAGGCGCATTTTAACACAGAGAAAACATGATCGAATAGTTAACGGTAATTATGCGTTGTCACATTATCAAGTGCGAGTAGTTATCAGTGAAATGCATAAGGAGATTGTAGACTCACCTTTCTCGGATCTGCGTTTTCATGTTTGTGAAGTAGAGAACCTCCGACATGATGCAGTAATTAAAAATAACAGAGATGAACCCGAATAGCAGATTCCCAGTAAAAGGAATGAGAGCAACGCAGTTTCATAATCGAAAGAGAGAACTGAATCGGAATTCAAGCTTAACGAAGGTACGGGGAAGAGGTTTTTGTTCAGCGGAGATGGGAAGGACTCCGTCTTCATGCGCAGCAAGTATTGCAGGAACTAGCGAGCTGTCAACTTAGGCCTTCGTTCTCTACTGCATCAGCAACATCCTTATTTCGCCGTTTCGCTTTGATCTTCAAGACACGGTCTTGCAGAAAAACCCAATAAAAAACCATTTGTGGGGGAATCAAAATAATTGACTTGGAAGGGGGATCTGGCATTTCACACCCCGAAAGCCGCCAAAGCTCTCCCTTCCCTGGAGTTTGAACCAACCGTCTTGTGTGAGTGAAAAGACTGAATTGCTCTTCTGGCTTTTAACAGGGAAATAGGAACCGGTTCGCCGAGAATACCGTTAAACGCGGGTAAACTTGTACGGGCAATTTTGTCATTTCATTACATCAACGCATCGTAATTTGACGAATTCCCCTTTCGTGACTCGGCCGTTTTCTCACCGTATAAGATTCGAATATAATAAGATTGAGACTGTTGTGTCAGGTGAAAGCAACACTTTTATTCTCCGGCCCAGAAAAAAAAGAGAGAGAGCAGCACTTTTATTGACCGAAAAACAGGCAACGCTTTTCGCCAGAAGCTCAGATCTTCAGAATTCTCACCATTTTTAAGCTTATACTCGTGTTCATAATTATAACAATATTAATATCTAATTGTTTGGCTACATTTCTTAAATTATTTATCCATCAAAAAAAATCTAAAAATATTACTGAACGGATTTCATGCTGGGCATCCCGGCTCGGCGGCCAGGCGGGCTAGAGGCCAAACACAAACATTAGACTTGTGAAAATAAAAATTGGGAAAAGTCTCTTAAAAAATTTCAAGAAAAATTGGCCCATGGCATCTCAAATTCAGAAAAGTTGCAGAATCTTTTAGAGCTGTCGAAAATTAGAGGATGAGGGAATGGAAATATGTACCTCGTTGGATTCATCATGTCAACCCTTTAGAGCTTTTGCGAGTTAAGTCTTCTAAAGATCGCTTAGGAAAATCTAATATGAGTGGTACAACAAATGCACCACATGAGAGATAAAGGGAGAGGGAAGGAGGGATGGCAAAAAAGTAATGGCTTGTGTGAGAAGCAACTGAGAGAAGTAGCCCCATTTATAGGGCTAAGATGGATACTATTTAGGAATATGTGATCCCTCGTATTTATTATAGGATGACCCTTTTTTTGCCCCTCAAAAAGGTAAGCTTGTTGGCATTATAGGAAGTTATTAAATAAGTGCATTCGCATTATAGGATGGTTCATTTGTAAAATAAGGAAGTTCATTTGCACAATTGAAAATTGCATTTGCACATTAGTTCGTTTTGCACAATTGTAAAGTTTATTTGCAAATGAGGGAAGTTAATCTACACTTTTAAAAGTTGAATTACGCGCTAGGAAGATCCATTACAACTGCACATTTTCCACACACTTGCCATCTTTTCAATAAGGGTAGTTTCGTCACTCTCCCCCTCGCACCCTTACATGCCTCAGAAGACCTCACGCGCTTCGGCGCTTGCCAAATTTGTTTGCACCATGTGCTGATGAGTTTCCCAACCATGGACCCCTAACCAATTTTTTTTCCAAACCCGCATTAGTGAGAGCGACCCGAATCAAAGTATAGATACTCTGTGTGTATAAGATTTACAAAGTATCAATATTTCCTCTGTATAAGGATTTATCAAATCATTTTCATCATTAAAAATTTCAGTGCGGGGTTTTCCCAGATTTTTTCTAAATTTTTATCTCAACAAAGAATTGAGTGTGGGGGAATTAATCAGACAGGGGCGGGGAGAGTCATGACAAAGTGTTGTTATTTTTTCCGGTTCCAGTTTGTTCAAGTTTGTGTTTTAATCACTAGAAAGACGTGGGCCCGATTAAAGTGGGATGCAATTCACTCTTAAATATCGTAAGAGAATGATGCATTTTGATATATAATCCATAGCTGTCGTTATCTGTAAGTGCAATTTGATAGCTTAATGTCACGGGTTATTTATATCCAATAACAACCGTGCGGCACTTAGCTCGATCTTTCACCCAAACTCGAACTAAGTCAGCCTTCCCAAATAACCTGAACAAGCTCACAAGCAATAGAGAAACATTCTCTCAAGCTCCTTCTCTCTCTAGTTTCTCTCTCTAGTCTTAGAGAATGAGCTTGAGAGAATGTTTCTCTATTGCTTGTGCTTCTTGCTTGGGAGCTTGTTCAGGTTATTTGGGAAGGCTGACTTAGTTCGAGTTTGGGTGAAAGATCGAGTTAAGTGCCGCACGGTTGTTGTTAGATATAAACAACCCCGTGACATTAAGGAGTAATATATTCATACTTGCATCTGTATGTGTTGTTCTTCTCAAACGATTGGACGGTGATTACTGTGGATTAATGCAATAGTCTTAGTTTTGGGATGTGCGAGCAGTGTATAAAGTGTGACGTGGGACACTCACATAGCTCAACTTAAATACACTGGAGCAACGCCAAGACTCAATGAGTCAATGACTAACGAGTGGGTCAAAATAGTTAGGAATCACGTTATTTTTGGCCTTGTAGTTTGATTTGATCACTTTGAGTTACAAACATTCACACTAGCTCTCGGAAGAACTGTGTGTTCTTTTAAGCCTGGAACGGAGATGATTTATTCTATGAAATCTAATGTAAAATGCATCGTTTGAGGCACTCGGGGAAGAGAAACCCAAGGGACACGGACATGATCCGTGAATTTTCATATATGAAGAGCCATGATGAAAAACTGTGAGACATGTGATGCGCAGGCTGAATGGAATAAAATATACAGGCAGAGTGAAGTTTAATAAACCAGATCACATTGTGTAGCAGCCTTCCGGGTTCGAATTGCTTGTTTAGGAGCATACCGAGCATTGATGAGCGCTTCGCAGAAAATATATACGATCAGTCCAACAATTTGGAAATGAAATGTAAAGGAACCATGACTGCAGATATTTTTCTTTTTCCCGTTAAATATATGTAGTCTTCTACTGAAGGCGTTGACATTTGAGGTCTTGTTGAGCATCCAACATGGTCACCTCTGGTGATAAAGATTCGAATATTGATTTATCACGTGATTAAGGATCGGCTCCTTCCACTAGATTCAATGTGTCAAACAATTTTATAAAACATTAAGGTGCAGTTTTAACAATGGGGTTTTCTATCAATGGCGTCTGATATGATTAAGTTTTAAAGAATGTAAAACTAGACACAACATTTTAAAAATGGAGCAATTTTAACAATTTCATTAAATCGATTGGAACATGCGTCTTTTATTTGATGTGGAACCCATTGTGTTCCCTCTAACTTTTTAACAAGCCGTTGATTCAATTTAACAAAATGGCTACAATTACTCTATTTTTAAAAAAAAGAGTATGCTTATTTGTACATCATTCAAAATTTAACTGTGCCAAGCACTGAAGGTAAAATACCGGATCGCTAAAATTCTACCTTGACCCTTCCATGGACCTTGAGAGGGACCCAAAATGCGCCTTTCATGCTGTGGGCCTGACCCAATATTTCATGGTAGTAGCGTTTTCATCACCTGCAGCCCTGATCTGCTGGTTCGGCCACCCAACAGCGGGGAGCCGAAGAGTAAAGATACCTCAGACATGCGGATTCATCTAAATCAATAGTCAACGGAACACAAGGTTTGGCCTGTGCTGTCATAAATTTTGTCGGGGCTCATGGGGCGGACTTGCCAAAGGTCGATGCGCCGGCTAACCTAAGCTCCTTTGGTTGGCCAACTAAGTTATCATCAATTCATTATTATCATCACTCTAACTAAAATCTGCACCTTCTCTACCACCTTTCCCAAGAATTCAAGCGCCGGTGGAATCTTATACTTAGAGCCATACCGTACGGACCTTGTTGAATTCAGAACTGACCTATGCAACCTCTTTCTCCAGTGTGGTAATTGGAGTGGGAAGGAGCCAGGGATAGCGTAGGTGGATAATAAATATAGATAGATAGATAGGAGTATAATAAATGCAGACTGCCTAAATACAGCAGACCTTCCATTTACATTTAATGCTGTCTATTTAACCTCTATTTAAATCCAACCATGTAAACAAATCACATTACAATTATAATACATAGATTGAATATATAATGTCAAACAAATTAATCAAGCAAGTGCAGTTAATTTTGAAAAATATATTATAATACATTCCTTAATGCTAGACATCGAGAGGCATCCATTGAAGATTACGATCATGTTGGCCAACATTTTTCTCACGCTGAAGGCGAAGGAGTTGGCTGATAAGCCTTTGATTACTAGTCATGTACGTAGCTTTTATGTTGCTTTCTGTTTTATTTCAACCTTTATTCCTTTCCAGTGACTGAATTATCTTTTTTACCAGTAAAAAAGACAATTTCGTATTAATTAATTTATTTTTTTAGCCAGGCGTATTCATTAAACTATTTAAATAGTTTAATCTCATTTGTATCCTTAAGTGACTAGAATGGCCCCGTGGGATTAGAAAGAAAGATTGCAGGGGATGAGAATCGGGAGGGTCACCGTCATGTTGGAGCAATCACCGCCAGAATAAACGAAACGGTGCCACGCGTTAACCCATACGTCGTTGACGGAAGTGCCGCTGTTTATATTTGCCATGTAATATAATCTTTTTAACTTCCCCCTGAAAAGTATAAGAATTAATGCAATATTGATTCTCTTGAGATTACTCTATTTTAGTCATGATTCTTTAAGTTTAGATTTTTTTTTCAAATTAAATAAATCAGTATTTTAAATAAAGTAAAATTTAAGATATTAAAACGATTGGTTATAAATTGAGGGACGAAAAGACTATATCAATCCAAAAGATAATCTTTTAACATATTGTATATTTATAGATATTATGTTGCCGACACCACCATGTGTTTACGCAGAGTTGGGATCAGTTATTATCGATGGCTTATAAATATATCTCCGTAGATTTATACTGTGTATTTTAGAAGGCAGTAGGTGAGTCCATGGCTAGACTGCTGGAGTGGCATCCCTCCTAATTAATGCCTTCACGTGCCCCCCCCCCCCAAAACTCATGTCGTTTTCGATGTGGTTGATTCCACAGCCTGAGTTCCTCCTAACATGCCTGAAATACGAACAGTTAACATTTTTTAAATTCCATCACCATCCATTCCATCAACTGACTAATCCTGTTTGTGGGGATCTAAGCCGTAACAAGGACCCCTTCTTATATATTCAAATGATTATCGCCTCTGTATATCCAATGTTTGAACGCAATATTGCTGGTTAACTTGAAATGACTACATTTATCCTTAACATCGACACAGCAAACATGTCGTTTTTTATAATTCGCATGGTTTTATTTAAAATGTGCACTAATTACAACTACGAGGGTCTCATGGAATCTGTTCACCCGACTATAAGATACTTATTTGACAACTCTTTTTAGAGGTTCAAAATGCATTTTTGGGCTTAAAAGTTTCGTTAACGTACACATTCTGGCGTTTGACAACTCTTTCTTTTAAAATAAATTCTGAACAAAAAACTCTTTACTGGTATAATGCATTCTATCAAAATGATTATGGACTCAACGTTTATCTTAACATCAATACATTATGGACAAAAGTCATTTTCTAAGATGTATTATGACCCACAATCATTCTCCTAGCAAGCACAAAGAGTATAATCAGAAGTAAATTTTATGGTGGCATGAATGAAATATTCTTCAAGGAACAAATTCCACAAATACACGTAAGCAACACGCAAATTATATATTACGAGTATTTAATTAGGAGACAATATATGCTCTTTGAGGTGAAAGAGGAAGGGGCTTCCAATTTAGAATGGGGTTATTTTGAAATGCTGCGGATTCCTACGTGCATCGAATGAAGTTGAAGAACGTATTATGCCGCATTCAGTTTTACCTTGGGCTTACAGAAAATGCAGAGTTGAATTTTAGACACTGATCATGGTAACGGTATACTTGAGACCCAGACAGCATTTATAATAGCATTTATATATTGTCTGCTAATAAATTCTCATATTGATAATAAAATTTGAACTCACACTCTTAAAGATTTTAAATTGACTTATCATTAATCGGATGAATCTTCATGCCTCCTATTTCAATTCTTAGCGTTAGGGCCCTGCCCATGTCAACGTTATAAAAAAGTGTTTATATATGTTAAGATAAAACTCATCTCACATACTTACCTAATGAATCATAAATCAAATTAAAAAAATAGTTTTCACAAGTAACTCGAATGGATTTGAGGGTATGCATGGACCTGGAATTCACGGTGGGCCCCAAATCTGAGTGGACCCTTCGTCATTGAGGGAAGCCAATGGCACGAAAACCGGACTCACTCCCAACAACACAAGTGGATGGACGCAGTTGAAGACTAATTAAAAATCAGAAACGGATTGAGATTTTCGTTCGTGGGAGGCGGATTTAACGAGTTCATACGAAGTCTATCCTTTTAAATTGAAAAAAAAAATATAAATAATGTTCCGAGTTTAAATCCCATATTTCATCTTAGGTTCTGTATCAGCGTAATACACTCTTTATACCTCACCGCTATTTCACTGCTGGGTACGGTCTCCTCGACCACTATCAACGGCATCACCCATTCACTTTGGTGGTTAAAACAGCTGCATACAATTTTTTGGGGAAAATATTGTAAGTGCCACAAACGAAAATCTATGACCATCTCTCTCAAATTTGCATGTTTTTGGTCAAATAATAACTCTCGAATTCACGTGTCAATTCTCGAAGGCCAGGGCTAAAAATTTACAAGTGCTGTGAAAGAAATTCACTAAATTAGCAAAGTTAATATTGAAGCAAGACGCTGCAAATTCATGCAATTATTTTTTAAATAATGCCAAATCAGAGATTTATTGTTATCATTGTCGTATTTACAAGTGAATAGTTCCCTGATAAAAACTAAATTAAATCTAACATATTAATTTTCAAAAATATTTTGTTAATATTTAAAATTTAATACGTTTTTAATAAAACTAAATTTAAAACGTGGGAAATATTCTTTAAAATTTAAAAATTAAATGAAATATTTATAAGTCAAGAGATGAAATGAAATTTTGTTTAAAAATTAAAAGATGTATGATTGCAAGGTGATTTCTGCACGGCATATATCCTGATTTGCTTCCGCCAAGCTCGTGTCACGTGCACCTTCGTTTTTCATTGGGATGGCTAACGACGCTAGGCACAGCACCGGTCTTTGTACATCTACACATAAGGCTCGCTCGAACTACACGAAGACACAGCATCGCATAGGCATTCCCAATAATCCCCGATCCACATAGAGGTAGAGGTAGAAGAAGGGGTGAGAGAGAGATTCTCAGTGATCTCTCTAATTCTATGTCAATAATCCATGTCGCACGCAATTCCTGACGCTAAACCATTTTTACCCCTTTTCCAAATTTAATTACTGTGCCCGCCCTCCAACGACTTCATTTATAAATCCCGCTGCTCCTGTTCTCTTCCTCAGCTCTTTGTTTCTATCGAAATCGGGGACTGTGTGTTTGTGCGTGAAAATGGCTATTGCAGCTGCAGCTGTCGTCGTGCCATTGGGATTGCTCTTCTTCGCCTCCGGTCTTGTCACTAATTTCATCCAGGTATCAATAATTCACTTCTTCTTTTGAGGCCATCGGATGCTCGTTAGCTCATGCCTAACTTTTATTTTCCTCTCTTCGCTTGTGTTTTATTTCCAAAACGCTATCTATTTCTTTTTTTTTTAAACAGATTATTTCCATTTTCGGATTTTATTTTTGTTATCTGGTGCATCTGGAGCATGTCTTTTGCTTGATGGGTTCGCCACTTGCAGTGATTTCATTAGAGCGAAAGTGCTAGTGTATGATTTACCAATGTCTTTGGTTCTGTAATGGAAATATACTTTTAAATCCATGCTTTTGTTTGTATTATACACCTCTTGGATCTCTGTTGGCCATCCTCATCCTCTCTTCTCGTCCTATGGAGTCTGCAGAAAGCGAGTTTTGGGTGCCCCCTCCCCCCCAAAATTTAAATTGTACTGTTTTCGTCCCCGTATATTTTGCTTACTTCCTCCATAGTAACTTTGTTCATCTGGGAATTTCTGATGATGTGTTGAATGCTTATTTCAGCATTGTCCAAGGAACGCACACCTAGTGTATGATCATGAGAGTTCTGTAAATCTTATTGTTTCAATTCAAATTTGAATATTCAGATAATTTAATTGGAATGGGTTAAAAGCGAAACAAATGTGAAAAGATCTATAATTACTTTTTGATTCCTTTGTTTCAGGCAACGTGCTATGTTCTTGTACGGCCACTATCAAAAAATTTGTATAGGCGAATCAACAGGATTGTAGCAGAACTGTTGTGGCTGGAACTCGTATGGATTATTGATTGGTGGGCAGGAGTTAAGGTGTTAAGCAGGCCCTGGTTTTCTGTAATGTTTTATTGCATTTTTGTTGCCAATAAACCTAGTTGTTTGGTCACTAGGAAAAAGTCTTATTTTCCTTTTGCATTTTGAGCGTGTAGCAATATTATGGACGTGCTTACCCAAGTAAGCGCGACCACAAACCCTTAGAGTAATATGTTCACATGTTGTATCTTACAGATAAACTCGCAAAAATAATATGGGGAAGAGCAAGATATTTTTTATATAATTATAAGTTTGCAGGAGGGAATTAATTATCCAAATTGATGTTTGAGTTGAATAATATGGACTTCCAACTGAACAAGGCTGCCTGGTTGGTATTTCATTTATTTTGTTCATTTAAGCAATGTATTGATCAAAGTGAACATAACTGATACCTTTATGGTTGATTTCAATGGCTGCATGTCACATTGCCTCTAACCATGTTGAAGCCTTGACTGTCAATCATACTTATGAATTGCTATTGAATGAGTTATTCTGTCTCATTTTGAATAATCAAATCTTTCATTTTGAACTTTCTGGCTGACCGCAGATCCAACTATTTGCTGATAATGAAACTTTTCGTATGATGGGTAAGTCTCTCGTCAACATATGCAAGTAATACTAGCCTGCTAAGTCGTTTCTTTCGCCCCCTTCATATTCTCGTTTCCACGTTTTGCACCTGATTCTGGAGGAAAAAAAATTGTATATTTCTTTGCTATTCTGCCCAACATTGCTTGCACCTGATTTTCTTATTTTATTTTGATATAGGTAAAGAGCATGCACTTGTTATCTGCAACCATAGAAGTGATATTGATTGGCTTGTTGGATGGGTTTTAGCTCAGGTGAATGTCTTATTTGGTATGACCTTTTAACAGCTACAAATAATGCAGGGACTTAATATATTTAGCACATTAGATGTGTGGGTAGCGTAACTCATTTATGTTATGGGCCTGCTTTTTGCATGTATGCTATTGTACTCTAAGATGGAGTGCTATTTGATTAAATATTATTTGTTTTTCTTACATCAATCTCTGTGTTGTTATATTTCAACTTCAACTATGATTGATTTCTGAACATCATTCAACAGCGTTCTGGTTGCCTTGGAAGCTCTCTAGCTGTGATGAAGAAATCATCAAAAATGCTGCCGGTATGTCTCTCATTGTAAAGTGGTCCTTGTGCTTTCCAAAATGAAAAGATGGAATGGTTCTTGTTTTGCTGATGTAATGATCTAACCACTTGATCATGGGTGTCCATGCAATTTGAAGTTGGTGTATGAACGTAGGGATATACAATTTATCTATATAACTCCTTATCAGTAGCACGACCACTTGCTGGTTAAATTTATCATTGTCAGTCTACCTTTAAAGTTTCTATAAATGCAGGTAATTGGTTGGTCAATGTGGTTTTCTGAGTATCTTTTTCTGGAGAGAAGTTGGGCCAAGGATGAAAGCACATTAAAGGTATGACTTGTTAAAATATACAAAGCATATATTCTGCATGGATGTGAGAGATTCCCATTTGTTCATGTTATGTAGATGAGCGCATATCCATTAATTGATGTGCAAGATGTATGCTTTAAAATTTTCTCTTTTCCTCATACGGGTCTGAATTGAAATTGTGATACTGTATTTGCAGTCAGGCCTCCAAAGACTAGAGGATTATCCTCTTCCTTTTTGGTTGGCTCTCTTTGTAGAGGGCACTCGCTTTACACAGGCAAAACTATTAGCTGCTCAGGAATATGCGACCTCAAGCGGATTGCCTGTTCCTAGAAATGTGTTGATTCCTCGAACTAAAGTGAGTTCCTGTTATTGTCTTACCTTGTTTTATTTTCCCTCTGCTTGCTGTCATTTACGTACACTGGAAGCCTTTTGCCAGAATCTGGTCTAACTAGCGCTAGCAGGCTCAGAGCATCACCAGCTAAATTATTTAATCACCTGTATATAGTAGTGTTCACGGATTAGAATGGATTTTATGAAAACATGCTACCTATGATACATTGTAATTGGTGGTGCCACTCCACCTGCCTTTCTACTTATTATAAATTATCACTAAAAAATTGAAAGAAATTATAGATATATGACTGAAACCATGAATTTCTGTTTTATCTTTATTCTATATGTTACATTGAGAGAAATCATAGACGTATAATGTGGTTGTGTTCACATATTGGAAGGTCATAATTGTTTTATTGCTCATAATGAGTTGCGCTCTTGCCAGTGTATCCGTGTTCAATTGTTCTTATGGGCTTTGCTCTGAGGTATTTACTCAGTCATGTTGTTCTCAGGGTTTTGTTTCGGCAGTAGGTCATATGCGCTCATTCGTTCCTGCCATTTATGATGTGACTGTGGCTATTCCTAAAAGTTCTCCTGCCCCTACAATGCTAAGACTCTTCAAGGGGCAACCATCAGTGGTAAGAGACTCAAAATTGAGATTTAAAAGAAACTGCATCAAATATTTGATTCCCTACTCCTTTTCTGTCACCATATGATCTTCTACTGCTATTGAATATTAAAGTTCTTGTCATGCCTTTTTCTCATATATCGGCTTTGTGTAGTTTTCTTTTGTCAACCAATCACAAGTTTGTTATTCGACTGAATTTTCATTATTTTTTGGGCGTGTTGCACTGCGTTCCTACTAAAACACTTTAGGGACAGAATACATAACTTCTGAAATTAGCTTTGGTAGGATTATGAGTAGGAATTAGATGCTAAAAGAAGTGAGCCTCATGCTCACTGTCTCTCGAGAGTTTTGCACAATCTGCTGTACGAGTAGTATATCTGCATGACCTCGGGCATTAATAATTGTTATATTTCTGCACATGATCATCCATCAGAAGCCATATATTTAGTTGGTCGGGGTTGGTGGTCCATTTCATTATGTTGGGGTTCTTTTTGCCTGTGGATGGATTTAATTTGTTTGACTTTGATGCAATCACTTTTGTGGAATGGCCTCTGGTGCTTATTATTTAATTGATGTAGGAGCACACAGACTATCTAAGCTCTCACTTCAGAGCAGTTTCAGCTTGCCATTTCCAGGAGACACATGGCCTCAGTTTTAATATAACTGTTATTTTTGAGGGTTTTTGAAGTCTATGGTAGGACAAGGTGAGAGTACCTCTAATGGACTTTGAAGAGGTTTCTCTTATTTAAGGAGAAGAATGATATAATTCGATCACTTCGGTGCTTTGGTTCTGAAAACACAGGCTTTATCATTTTTTTTTTTGGCATACACCAGTTCTTAAAGTTTAAACCTATGTTTTCATTTGGTTTGCTTCTTCAAGAGGATTTGTTTTCTTACTTGCAATTGTATGTGTTTCATATTTTCTCTACGCTGGGGGCAGGGGGCCACTGCTCAATAAATGGTTGTTTAAAAACCTTGATTTCTCGTGTACTCATTTTCTGACAACAGGTTCATGTGCATATCAAGCGGCACTTGATGAAGGAATTGCCTGAAACAGATGAAGCTGTTGCTCAATGGTGTCGAGATGTATTTGCTGCCAAGGTACTTGTCTATTCAAACTCTTCTTGCAGATTACATTTCGGGATGCCTGTCCGTGTTTTTATAGAGAAACTGAGCTAGTAGTTAATTTTTCCTAATTTTGTGCACATAACCTATGCTTGAAATTGTTCCTCATATTTTTGGTGCTTCTGTCTATAATTCTGTGTAGTGTGACCATTTTACAATTTCATGCATTCTTCTTTCTTATTGCTATTGATTTTTTCCCCTGCGTACACCACACGCCAGGATGAATTGTTGGATAAACATAACGTTGAGGATACCTTCAGTGATCAACCGTTGCAGAATACTGGTCGACCTATAAAGTCTCTTTTGGTGAGATAATAATAGCTCAAGCCAGTCAACTAACCAATGCTGCAACTTTTAAGTTTTCCTCCCATCTTTTTTCTTTTTGCCTGTGTTAGTTTGCCTAATTTACTAGCATTTCATGTTGGGAGCAGGTGGTTGTGTCTTGGGCTTGTCTGGTTGTTTGCGGGGGTGTGAAGCTCCTCCCATGGTCTTCCATTCTATCGTCGTGGAAGGGGGTTGCATTGTCAGCATCTGGGCTGGCAATCGTTACCGGGCTCATGCACTTCTTGATTCAATTCTCACAGTCAGAACGTTCGACTCCGGCCAAAGTTACCCCAGTGAAGCCCAAGAACAAGGAAGGCGAGCAGGATGGCAGCCGCAGCAAACAACATTAGTTACTCACTTGTTCCTCAAGGCTTCCATGCATTGGGACTTTCTCTACGACATTATTTTTGTTACTCAACTGTCATTTGTGTAACACTGACTCAGTCATCGTATTCGACCTGTAATGCATATGGGTTCATTATTTTCTAGGTTCATTAGGGTAAATTGTATAGACTATAGAGGCTTGGCCGTTGAAGGGGCTTCGGAGTGGATTTAATTTATTTGGCATCATTTTTATTTGGGCCATGCATCTCCATCTACCCTCTTCCGCACCTTCTTCTCGGGGTTTTTTTCCATCCGTACTGCAAACAGTAAAACAAATTACCCATATGCTACACTTCAAAAACTATTTACCTATATACTGCAATTACACAGAACTCGCCCAGCAGGTGGGTGAGTTTGGGCTGTCAACCATGGAACTCTCGCCCACCTCCAGAACTCGCCCATCTGCACGGCTAGTTCCACTGTGCTTGAGCCGAAAATATTTTAACAATTTAAATTGAATTAATAAAGGAAAAATATTTTATATTTTTGGATTCATAAAAAAAATATATGAAGTCAATGAAATTAATGGGATGGAAGCGTAGACATTATAGCTAGCTTTGGATTAGACGAATTATCAGAAAACTTTATACACTACAATACGAATAGTACAAAACTTTATACACCACAATACGAATTATGTAAAACGCTTGAACAAGCTTTAATGTCCTTTTCCTTTGTCCGCTCTACCTAATAATGGAAGATGAGGTGATTAGATTAAAGAAATGAATAATAATATTCAATAATTAAAAGAAATAAAACAAAGAAAATAAATATATAAAGAAGAAGAGATTAAAAATATAATAGTTAAAAAATCTCTTCTTCCGATTGATTTTCTCAGGCACAAAATTCAAACCATTATATTTTTTAACTATTATATTTTTAATCACTTCTTCTTTATATATTTATTTTCTTTGTTTTATTTCTTTTAATTATTGAATATTATTATTCATTTCTTTAATCTAATCATCTCATCTTCCATTATCAGGTAGAGCGGACAAAGGAAAAGGACATTAAAGCTTGTTCAAGCGTTTTACATAATTCGTATTGTGGTGTATAAAGTTTTGTACTATTCGTATTGTAGTGTATAAAGTTTTCCGATAATTCGTCTAATCCAAAACTAGCTATAATGTCTACGCTTCCATCCTATTAATTTCATTGAATTCATATATTTTTTTTATCAATCCAAAAATATAAAATATTTTTTCCTTTATTAATTCAATTTAAATTTTTAAAATATTTTGGGCTCAAGCACAATGGAACTCGCCCTGCAGATGGGCAAGTTGTGGAACTCGCCCAGCAGGTGGGCGAGTTGCATGGTTGACAGCCCAAACTCGCCCACCTGCTGAACGAGTTCTGTGTAATTGCAGTATATAGGTAAATAGTTTTTGAAGTGTAGCATATGGGTAATTTGTTTTACTGTTTGCAGTACGGATGGAAAAAAACCGCTTCTCGGTTCTTCCCACTTTATTCTTGTGTGATTTGGCCGGAAACTTGTGAGTGGTGAATTCGTTCAAATAACTCACGAGAGCTGAGCAATGGTTAGGTTTAGTGGAAGAGGTTAGTTTCTCATATTAGGTTTAATGAAAGGTATTAGTTCTTCATAACGTTATGAATTAATATTCAAATCCTCGGAGGAAGATGTGCTCTTAGCTTGATGAATGGTCCTTGTATATTTTTATCAAATTTATGATTTAAAATATAACAAGTACATAATTTTCAAGAGTTAATGTATGCGAGTGACTATTTGTTAAATTCTTGTTATTTTTCCCTTAAATTTCAAGTTCAAAGAAATTGTTAGTATGTGATTTAAAGTTATAAATTAAAGCATTAATAAGAAACAGCAAATGCAGATGTTGCATATGTGTAAATAAAGAGGGTGGGCTTTGTAAGTTGGGTTGCAAGGAGAGGGGTAGGAGCTATAAAATTCCCGAATGTAAACCTCGACGCCCCCCCCCCCCCAACAAAAAGAAAAAAAAAGTGGGGAGGGAAAAAAACAAAAGAGTTAAATGAATTTTTAAAAGTCTTCTAAAGGATACTGGACAACGGGGGCTAAGGGTATGTTTAGATTAACTTTTGAAAAATAATTTTTGTCTCGATTTTCGTAAAAGCTATTTTAGAGAATAGTCTTTGAATAATAGTTTTTGAAAGTTAGAAAAAATAGCTTTTTGGAAAACCATAGTTTCCATCCCAAACTACGGTTTTAAAGGTTAACAGCTATTTTGAATTATTTGAGAATGTTTATGTGACTCACACAAAATCATGATTTTAAGAGTTAAAAGTTTTTTGTATTTTTAATACATGCTTGTCTACCATTTTTTGAAACCATGGTTTCAAAGTATGACCCAAACATATTCTAAATATAATGGAAGTGGATTCACATCTTATAAAGAATATATGAAAGTTAAGTCGTGTGAATGAGAAAATGAAACGTAATTGTGAGAAAAAAAGATTATGAATGAAACCTTTTTTTGTCTGAACGAAAAATTTATGAAATTATAAATTATGATATTTTTTACTTAATAAGAAAATAGCTGGTACAAACTAATTGTGATTGGGTTGGATGA
>QFDD01001556.1:0-29992 GCA_006871305.1 Vachellia collinsii | reverse complement strand
ATCAGTGGAAATAAGCAAGGGAGTAGATATAGTGAATAAGAGAAAGTGATTAGGTTATTATTGACCCATTTTGCAATCATTGTTATATGTATATTGTATTGAAATTGAAATATTTTGTGAAATGTGAATAGAGATAGATTATCACTGTGAAGTCTTTGAAAGTTGAGAATGATCTATGGATATGACTTTGTGATCTAATTGTATCTTGAGATCTTTATGTTTTAACCTAGGAAATGATGGAATAAATCTTGTATCCCTCATTCACATTCACTGGTATGCCTAGAGAGATGGATGTATGCTGCTGAGGCTTTTTTCTCATTCCGTTGAATTAAATGTTTTCATATAAAGTTCTCATGCTAGGGCATCAGGAAAGGCTCGAGAGACTTGAATTTGACTATATTTTTGTTGTGTAGTCCTCCCTTTGCGTATGCATATCTACTGAGTAGGATTGTATATTGCCACTATTAGTCCATATTTTTTCTTGCACTTACTATGATATTTGTAACTCATATTTTATTTATATTTTGGGAGAAAGGATGAAGGCATCTTTTGGATATTATTACTGTTTTTGGTGAATCCACTGATATACTTCATTTAATTTATGTGTGCAAGAATTTATATGTGGAAGATCTTATTATCCATGATAGGTGTTTTGCATTTAAGAGTTCCTTTACTATCATGGATAAGTTTTGGAAAAAGAAGTTAAATCCAGTTAACCATGTTAGGTGTATTTTGGAATTAGGTTTCATTATTTTCTATCATGGTTAACATATTTTATAACTCAAATTCTTTATAAATATGGTTAGTTTTATTAGTTGTTAATTATGGGGTTAAGTAACCGGTTGAGAAGACTATTGTTACATTCACTTCTACAGTCTTGGAGAAACAGGAGTCGACCTGAAGAGGAATTTAGGATGCCTAAACAACCAAAAAGGGGTGATTGATCATTACGTAAATGAGATATTGTTGATAAATTAATTGAAGGAATGGGGTTTGGGTCTACAAATACAAGAGAGGAAAATCATGTGGGAAGTGTCAATGGTACGGTGGGCAAATCTAAATACTGATATGACATCAAAGGGAAAGTTAGGTTTCACAAGATGTTGATAACCACTGACAGAATATAGTGGAAGATGGATAAGAGGTTTAACATCTTAAATCTCAAAAACCCTCAGATTTACACCTCTATAGTTGCTAAAGCATTTAATAGGGGTAAAATAGACCTTAGTGTTGGAAATTGTGCTCTAGAGCCAATCATTGTACTTTAAGTATTTTAATTAATGAATCGTTCATTTTTTATTATCATAATATTTGCATGTTTTGTGATAAACTATCTTTGGATAAATCATAGTGACTATCCTAAATGTCCAAGGACAGTCATCTAAGCGGAAGCAAAGATGAAATAAGGTCATATGACTTTGAAATGTATGAAGATACTAGTCAAAGTCATAAGTACTTGTAAGAGTACAAGGTGCTAAATTGACCCACTATGAGAAATCTCTATGGATTTGTGTCATAAGTGTAATATTTGTGTTTTTTGTAACTGAAATAAAGGCTAAGCGAGTAACTGTGTATTGATTTAGGGCCCAAAGAATAAAAGGACAGGAAATGAAGAGCAAAAAAGCTAATTTAGGAAAAGGTAGAAAATTTAGGGATCAAAGTGTTATTTTGGAAATTCAAGACCTAAGAGTCATTTTGAAAATGGCACTAAAGTGGAAATTTCAAAAATAAAGGGACCAAATTGCCATTTATGGAATTCAAGGGCATTTTGGTCAAAGTTTGACCAAAATATTAAAAAACATTAGGACACCAACAAATAGAAAAAAATTCACTGATCAATAATTAAGGCCTGGTTTAAGTTAAAATGATAAAAATACCCTTTGTGGGAATTTTAAATATTATGCAATTTTTGACTATTTAATAAATAATTATTCAAAAATAATTATTTAAAATATTTAGAGGCCTCAAATACTTGATCTCAAAGTGTGGAAAAATAGCTCTGAAATTTTAGTATTTTATAAAATTGTTTCCAAGGGAAAGTCATAAGTATTTTCCTGAATCGAAAAGAAAAGGCTTGGAAAAATCCCGAATTAAGGTTTTCTTTAAAAATTAATTAAAGACATTCTGGAAAGCAATTTGAGGAAAGAAAAATCATCAGGTATCAGATGAAATTAGGGAATTTTTAATTACCCTAAACCAGTTAAGTGATCAGGGGTTTATCAAAAAGAATTTTCGGTGCCATAAAGCTACTTTAGGAAAACTTAATGTTTGTAAAGTAATATGTGGGGATCCATATTTTACCACTTGTAATGACCTTGTTCCATGAGTAAAAGATAGTAGAAATATCATAAACAAGTGGTAGAATATGTCAATGCAAAGTTATTTTATCAATGCAAATGTGACCCACATGAATTAACACATGTTACTAATTCATTTAAGACTCTTCAAGACCATCTTCCTCTTCATTTTTCAAGCATCAAAGTTGGCCAAGTTGAGAGCTAAGGAGAGAGAGCAAGGCGTGAAGTGTAGAATGCAAGAAGAGGAAGAAAATCATCACAAAACCTAAGGTAAGTGGTGATTCCTAGTAGTAATATCTCCTATGTTGATCTCTGGGCTCTCTTCTTCAATCCTATAGGTCTATTCTCATGGTTTTTGATGAATATTGTCTGCTGCAAAAATAGGATTCTTGAGAGAGAAAAGTGAAAAGAGAGGGCTTTAGAAGAAACTATTGCTAGGAAAACCTTCTATGCATATTTTGGAGTTGTTTGGAAGTAGTTTGGTGTTGTATGAATGTGTATATGAATTTTTGGAATCTTGGAAGCCTAGGGGTATGCTGGCCGAATTTCTACATGCAAGGGTGTTAGAACATGGGCTAGTCGACCCTTGGTGGATTAGGCTCAACCCATTACATTGGGTAGAAAATACAATAACTAAGAGACTAGGGTTATTAAAAGTAAAATTCCCCAAATTAATTAGAAAATTCATTAAATAAAAGGAAAAAGAAAGAGGGAACAGTTACAAGAAGTTAAACGTGTGTATTTTTGAAATTTGAAAAGTAAATAAACTGCCATTCCATTTATTTAATAAATAGAGAATGGGCAGATGGATAAAGAGCGTTCTTACGTGAAAATAGAACACTTCCTCTGTTCCTCCCTTTTTTCCTTCAAACGCTTTCTCAGTCTCTTGTGTTACTGCTGTGAAACATAATTGTATCTGTACTACGTGATTCAGTTCGTGTGGGTACCATGAACATCATATCGCATCTCCAGGTATGTTCTAAAACCTACAAAGGGGAATGAGTGTTTTGTGTCAAATAATGCATGGGAAGAGGCTTAGGATCAAGAGTATGCCACTATATGAAGAAAACGTTTGAAAATCACAAAACCCTCACTACTTCACATTTTCGGCCAGACCTGGTTCATGGGGAAGGAATGAGTTTTTGATGATTTTAATGCTTCCAATGGATTTAAAATTCAAAATTGTGTAGGGTAGAAGTGAGAGAATGATTTTGGAAGCATTAGAATCAAGTGTAATAAGTTTAAGGGTTTTAGGGCCTTTAAGGTTCAAGAAGGGTTTGGAAGAATTTTAATGCGTCTCAAGGCATGGTAATGACTTAATATTAATCCCAATTGTATTATATTATGTGTAGGCAAGTAAATGTCCAAGGGGAAATTTTGAAAAGAAAGAGGGAAGTTTCTAAGTTCAAGGGCAAAGTGAGGAACAAGGTAACAAAGGCTAGTAACCTTAGATTAATATTGGCATTGGTGATTATTTGTTATTTGTGCTATATTGCATGTTAATTTTGTAGTATTTGAAAGTGTGATAATATGCCTTTAACATGTCATGATTATGTGTAAAGTGTTTGAAAATATGAGCATCACATGTTCTTGTATATTTAGCTAAATAATAAAGAATGAACAAGCATTTTGGTGGATGTGATAGTGTTTTTGCTATGGGGATTTCTTTGAAATCTCACTCTCCCAAAATAACATTCTTTAGGTCAAAGTTCAAGTAAAGGCAAGGGCAAGATGGTGGATGAGTAATGGAAGCTTTTTGATCCCAATGGTGTAATGCAACTTGTTATTTTATGTTAAATGTCCATTATGTGGATTTTTGGAGTGAATGTATAATAAACTTCTATATGTTTTGATATATAGATAATCATGTGTAAATATGCTAAGTCTGTTAAGGAATGGTTTTGAGTGGAGTAATGTATACCAAGCTCAAAATAGAACAAGTTAAATATGCATAAATGGTCCAACACCCTTGCCAAAACCCCAATTTAAGGCTGTAGGGAAAAATAGCAAATAAAGTTCAATTCATCTAAACCTTTTCATAACAAAATTTCATATGATCATTTTTTAAATGAGCCTAAGTTTACTAAATTTGGAAATTTGTACAAAAAGTTATGGCTTTCCAAAGTTGAGAAAAAAATCTGGAAAAATGAAAAATTACTATATGAACAGTAAATCTTCACAAATTAAACTGTGTTAATTGGGAAATAAATTGGACAAATTGGTATTTTTTTTTCCCTGTAGAGAATTTCATAAGCTCTAATTAGAGACTTGAACTACTCAATTTTTCTTTTTTTTTAGAATTAGTTATTCATTTTCAAAGTTGGCCCAAAAATCTGAAAATTTACCAAATGAATAGTAACTTTTGGTAAGTTTTGAAATTTCATTTCTTTGCCCAATTTCAAGTTTGGGAAGCACTAGAGTGGTTCAATAATTGCCTCTAATGAAGTTAAAAGAGAAATAAGTGAGGTGTCAGAATAAGCTTGTCTCACAAACGACTACATCACTACACCCTTTGACTTGAGATCATCATGGATTCCTACATGGGAGTTGCTCAGCTTTAACCTAGTCAAAAGTCACTTTTGACCAAGTGATGATAACGGCTACATTCAGGCTTAGTAGATTCCATGCAGAGGAATGTGAACGGTCAAGATAGGATTTGTCCCTCATATTAGTAGAGAGATATTGCTGGGCCCATCGATAAGTGAGTCTAAGAAATATATGGCCATACTGTAATGAAAAGGAAGTTCCATCCCAATAGTTAGACTGCTCAAGGATTGAGAAAGCAATGGTCAAGAATAGGAGGATGATAATCTTCATGCCTCATCCTTAACTGAAATATCATGTGACAAAAGGGACGTGATGTAGTTGTATGATATGTTGTATTAAATACAAATCCTCATGTGAATTGGGTAGTCGTAATGTCATGCAAGAGGCTACTTATGACTTGTGGACTAGTATAGCCACTAGCCCACTGCCAACTTCATATGAGCCTACAAGGTTGCACACAAAATGGTTCAACATGAGCTGAAATGTTCATATTCATTAAATCAAGATTCAATGAATATTTTTGGGAGGATATGTGTGTGTGTGTGTGTGTATTAAAATTCATTTTTATATATAATATATATTTTTTGTGTATATATATTACATATATTGATATATAAATATTATATATGATAAAGATATAATATTTTGGATTTCTTTTAAAAGAAGGATCTTGGATTTAATTTATAAAGATAAATTATATCTTGGATTCATTTTTAAAAGATAGAAAAAGTCTTGAATTTAATTTATAGAGATAAATTAAATCTTGATTTGAAAGATAAGATCTTGGGTTTAATTTATAAATATATATTAAATCTTCATATATTTTGATATTATATCTTATTTAATTTAGGGAGATAAATTAAATCTTATCATTGTTTGACTACTTATCCAAATTAAGTAAATTGGTTAAATTATATATGTTGGACAAATATAGATAAGAACCATCTTTATTTAATATCTCGAATTTAAAATTTCTGATAAGATTTGAATTATGAAATAGATAAAAGATAGATTTCAAAATTTAAAAGGATAAGCTCTAAATATCTATAAATAGATCTCCATTAGACATACATCTGAAAAAATGAAAATTAGAGACTTGTGAGAAAAACTGAGAGTGAGAAGGAGATCTAAGAATTGGACCCAGAGGCACTAGCACGCGTGCATGTTGAAAAAGCCATTCATGTGGATACCAGTAAAAGAAGCTGATCATAGCTATTGGCTTCTTGAAACCGAGCAAGAAAAGAAAAGAAAAAAATGCTCCAAGAAACGTATGCTTCTTGACTACACGATTCAAAAGCCTTCAACAGAACTTATGAAGGGATTGGAAAATTTTAGTCTTCCATTGTGCCCTCCAATCTCAACAAAATGTGGGGAGATGGAGAATGCCACTTCTGCTTCTTACATTTGAAGGCCAAAAGTAAAGGAGATATTTAACAAGAGGGGTAAATTTTATCAATATAAAGTTGTTCTGCCAGTAGAAATGGACCTCACATTAATTTTAACAAATGTGCAGATTTCTCAAAGCCTCCCAAGCTCCATTTTCTGGCCATATTTCATTCTCCCACTAGAAAATAGAGAGATAAGATGAAGAACAAGAAGGGAGGAAGAAGGAGAAGGAAAATAAAGCAAGAATCATAAGGTAAATGGTGTTTTAGCTTGATTTCTTTCCATAAAACCTATCTATAAGCTCTACTCTTCCTTTCTAATGGATTATTTTTCCCTATAAGTAGTTAAGGGAAGAGTTTCAAGAAGTGTTCTTGAAAGGGTTAGCGAGAGAAAATTGGAGGGAGTAGCAATTTCAAGTAATGCATGCCATAGATCAACTCAACACTTGATTTGCAATGTATTGATGTATGATTTGAGTTGATTTAAAGTTGTTATGAGATTATGGCATGAAACCCTTCACTCTAGCTATTGGGTGAATTTTATTATGCCTAAAGATGAATGTTTTATGTTATATGTTGATTGGAAAATGATCTACGAATGGGATTATACATGTGTATAGAAAGAAATCTTGCCAAATCTCATTTCCTCCAATTTTATGTGCATTTTCGTCCAGCTGAGATTTAAGGGGAAAGGAGTGTGATTTTGTGTATTTTGATGCTTCCAATGGATTTAGAATGCAAAATTGTGAAGGGTAGAAGTAAGGGCACAATTTTGGAAGCATTGAAATCACAATTAGCACAATTAGAAGCTAAGGATCCATGTAGTCAAGAAAGAGGTTTCATGAATAGTTAAGAGTCGTAGTGCATTGGTAGTACCTTGTATTGATTCCAAGTGCATTATGATGTATGTAGGAGTGTTGAAGTACAGAGGAAGTTGACAAGTACAAGAGGAAGCCATTTCAAGTCAAATTGGAAAGTAAAGCTTTAAGGTAGCAAAACTTCTAACCTTTACATCCACATTGCATTTGATTGTTGTGTATGTTATTTGCCATGTTTGATATGTGGTTGTAGCCACATGACATGTAAACACTTAGTTGTGAGTGTGCAAGGTTGTAGCTATGCAATGATTGCCTTGGCCTTGTGCAAATATGATAAGAGTAAGGTTTTGTCATTCATGTTCATGGCATACTAGTTTACATTTAAATAATCATGCATGATGATGTGTTTTTTAGAAATATTTGCTGCTGGGATTTCTTTGAAATCTCACCCTTTCCAATGACTAACCATAGGCACAAGCTCAAGAGGCAAGGACAAAGAGATGCAAGAGTAAGGTGGGCTTCCATGGTGAAGAAAAACTTGTATACGTATGCTTTTGCGGATGAATGTATGATAATATGTTACTTTTTTGCATTTATGTGCTAAGTGATGTATATAATGTTAAGTATGCTAGCAAAGTTGATCATAAGGTGATTTGCATGAGAAAAGGGAATTGAGCATGAAAATCACTAATTAAGGGTCCAAAACCCTCACTTTCGACAATTATGGCTAAAATGAGTAAATGAAGTTCAAAGGCCAAGAAATCTTGCATGAAAATATTTTATTTTATAAGATTTCTAATGAGTCAGAGTTTGTTCAAGTTGGAGTTGTGTGCAAAAAGTTATGCATTGTCCAATTTTTGCTAAAAACCAAAGAATTGACCGCATCAGAAGTTGGTGATGGTGAAGTCTAGAGTTCACCCTAGTGAAAGTGGTCAGAGAGGAAAATTTTCTCATTCTAGAAGAGTTCACCATAGTGAATATGGTCAGACAACAAATTTGTTTCAAGTTTGAAAAGTTCGCTGCATTGAAGTCCATCCAAAGTTTTGACCAAATGAACAGTAATTTTCTCAACTATTTTTAATTTTGATTGAGCATTAATTTGGTCTAAGGAGTATTTTTTCGCTTATAGGGAATTTAATAAACTTTCATTAGTGACTCAAAACACTTGATTTCAATTTTTCTAGATTTAGTCATGAATTTTCAAAATTGTTCCAAAATTTCAAGTTACCAATTGAATACTAACCCAAGCAAGGAGTTTGAAATTCACCTAGTGGACTAATTCTAGTCTAGACAATGGTCTCAAGTGATCTAGTTAATGTCGCTAATGCGTAATGAAGAGGAGTTAAGAGAGGCATTATTGGAAGAAGTTTAGGATCAAGATAATGCAAGTACATGAAAAGAAAGTTTGAAAAATCAAAAAATAAAAAAACCCTTACCATGCACTGTTCCGGCCAGACCTGTTTTGAAGGGAAGGAGTGTGATTTTGATGGTTCCAATGGATTTAGAATGAAAAATTGTGTAGGGTAGAAATGAGAAAATAATTTTCGAAGCATTAGAATGAATTTTGGCAAAGTTAATGGTTATAAGACCCTTAAGGTTCAAAAGGAGTTTTGGGAGGTTTTAATATGTTTTATTACATGGTAATGGTCTATTTTTAATGCCAAATTCATTTTGTTATATGGAGGAGTTTAAGTGGCAAAGGAAAGATTCCAAAAAGCAAGAGGGAAGCCAACAAAGTTAACGAAAAAGTTAAAGAGTAAAAGTAGCAAAGTTACATCTTTCTCATTAATATTGTTCATGGTTGTTGTTGATGAATGTTGCCATGTTTGTTTGCTAAATATGTGCTATTTCTATTGCTTATGACATGTCATAATTATGTGCAAATTAATTTCTAAAGAATAGCATACATGTACATGCATGCTACTTTGTAGTTGTATGACAATCATGCATATTAATGTCTTTGATAGTGATTTTTCTATGGGGATTTCTTTGAAATCTCACTCTCCCAAAATTAACATTTTCTAGTCCAAGGCTCCAATAAAAACAAAAGCAAGTTGGTGTATGCATGAAGAAGTTCGAATGTTTTCAAGTTGCAAGGTAAGCTTATTTATGTCATATATATGCGATTTATGTTGATTGTAGAATCATTGTATGATAAACCTCTACACATTTAGATATATGATAATGGCATGGAGGCATATTAGAAATGTTACATATTTAAGGCAAATATAAGTATATATAAAAAGTTAAGAAGTGAGAAAGTTAAAAGTGCCAAAAAGGGTACAATACCTTTGTCAAAACCATAACTTGAGCTAGTAGTGAAATATAGCAAATAAAGTCCAATTGATGTGAATTTTTCCAGAAAAATAGTTCACATGGCAAGCTTTACAATGACCCTAAGTTTGTTGAATTTGAACTTTCATACAAAAAGTTATGGTTTTTCAAATTAGAAGAAAAATTTGGAAAAATGAAAAATGACCAAATGAACAAGGTTTCTTCATGCAATAAACTATATCAATTGGTCAATAAATTGGACGAATTGATATTTATCCTAGTAGGGAATTTAGTAAGGTTTATTTAGAGACTTTAACCAGTCAATTTCAATTTTTCTAGAATTAGTTATGAATTTTTCAAGTTAGCCAAAAAATTCTGAATTTACCAAATGAACAGTGTGAATAGTACTTTAACAAACAACAATCAATGCAGCAATAAATGATACTGCAAAGGTTCAATGAGAAAAATATGATTATTGCTAAGTTAAGGATGAGATAGGATTGCCAAGATGGACATAGACAAACAACAACAATCAATGCAGCAGTAATAGCAGCTTTAGCTGCTCAGCAACAGCAGCCACAGCAGACTACTCAACCAGCACCAGTTCAAGTTTAATAGCTAGTAAGAGCTAGTCAAGAAATTGTGCTAGCAGCTGAACTTAAAAATTTTTAGTTGTGAATTGCCCTCTTTTGAAGGCAAAACCCTTATCAAGTAAAGGACCTCTACATGGGCAGATTACAAAAGATTGAATAACCTAATTGAAGAGAATTTTCTAGGTATTGGGCTAATCCTCAAAAGTGAAGGCCCAATTAGTAATTTATAAATTGGAAAGTGAGGCTAATAGATGATAAAGAAAGATTGAAACTAATATTGAAGGCCAAAGATATCCCTGTTATATGGAAAGTTTTACATAAGAAGTTTTTCCCTCAACCTATTCAAGATGGGAAAGAGGGTAAAAATTTTATTATTGAGACAAAAAGAGAATGAGTGACATAGCCATAGCAAACATATGGATATGATACCACAATGACTAGATAAGATGGGTAAAGAGATAATAAGGATAAATGCTCATGTGGAAATATAGATAGACATTAGCTCAATATTAAAGAGACCACAAAGGAAGTAAGTTAAAGTTAAGAGCCTTCCTTATCGATGAATAATGGCTAAGAGTTAATAAGCCAAAAAGAGGCACTATGTCATAGTGTAAAGGCAAAGTGGTGACCTAAGTCTTTAGACAGATGAGGCAACCATAAGAGATAAGTAGAAATGTTATAAGATCTTTTCTCTTATTAAGTAGAGTTTGTATACTGTAATATCCATACTTTCGATATTAGAAATAAAAGGCTAAGCAAATAATTAAAGGATAGTTAAGGGTCCAAAGAATAAAAGTAAAGGAAAGGATGGATATAGGTAGAATAAGAAATCAAAAGGTATGGCAAAAATGTCATTTTGAAAAAGTAGAAAAAGTAATAATAAAATGGTCATTTTGGGAAAAGTCCAGGGGCATTTTGGTAATTATGACAAAAATATTAGAAAATTACGCCAAGGCACACAAATGTTAAGAATAATTCTCTAAAGCATATTTGAGGCAGAATTGAGGTTAAAGGAGTATAAATAACCTCAAAATGAATTTTTAGTAATTATTTAATATTTGGATAATTAAGGAATATTTAGTTAAATATAATTATTAAAAATACTTAGAGGCCTCAAATAATTATTTAAAAGATGGGGAAAATATTTTAAAAAGTATATGAATTTCTAAAATTGGTTTCAGGATCAAGTCAAAAGCAATTTACAGGAACGAAAAGAAAAGGACAACAAACCCGAAAAAAGGAAAAATACAGGAAATTTCCAAAAATGCATTTCTAGAAAAGAGTTTGAAGTGAAGAAAAATTAAAGAATTACCTTGGAATAAAGGGGAATTTATTATGGTATTACACTGGTTAAGTAGCAAAGAATTTCCAAAAAGAATTTCTGGAAGAACTTTGCTTGGTCACCAAGTCAAATTTTAATGAAGAAAAGAAAATAATTATTTTGAGGGGCCTAGAAGCTACCATATGGCATTATTGGTATTCAATATGAAAGAGCAAAATGAGTGTTTAATTATGTTGTAGAAGTATTGGTAGAAAGTTACTTTATCAGATAAAAGTGGAACCCGAAGTATTGTGGCTTATGGAGTAAGTTTATAAAACATTATAAAAGCCTTCCCAACACTCCAAAATAGCCATTTTACTCGTGCAAAACAAAAAAGGAGGGAGAGAAGGTAAAACACCTCTTCCTTATCCACTTATTTAGACATTAAAGACTTTATTTAGTTCACTTAAGGCCTATGTGAGGGTTAGAATTAGTTATCTATTAAATTTCAAAAACCCACTTGAGTTACTATTCCTTTGGTAACTTGAATTTTTGGTCCAACCTTAAGAATTCACATCTAATTCTAGAAAATTTTAAACTAAGTTATTAAAGTCTCTAATGAAAGCTTACTCATTTCCTTATAAGGGAAAAATACCTCTTGGACCAAATTATTGCTCATTCAAAACTAAACTACTAAAAAAATTACTGTTCATTTGGTCCTTAAATATGAACTTCGCCATGGCTAGTTTAGCTTAGCACACAGCCAAACCTCTCGTGTGTACTTCACTGTGGCCAATTCTAGACTTCACCATGGTGAACTTCTACAAAACTATGAGAAGTTGCTCTCTGAACAACTTCGTTGTGGCAGGCTTTGAAGTGTGGTGCAACCAACTTTCTACTAATGCAGATACTAGTTTTTTTTTTTTTGCCGATCTTCAAACAAGCTCATTTTTTTTCCAACTTGCATGCAAAATCTCATGGCAAATGGATTTAATTTGCTCATTTTATCCTATGTTGTCACATTTAAGGGTTTAGACCCTTTTTAACTAAGTTGCATGCTCATTTCACTTTTCTCATGCATTTCACATCACAACATACTCATTTACACCACATAGCACCAAAATGACTTAGTGTAAGAGTTTAATTTACATTTATCTAAGAATTCATAGTTATGCACATATACATCAAAAAGTCATGTACACATAACATATGCAAAATATTCCTCTTCATGAAAGCCATTTTCACTTACTCTTGCACCTCTTTTCCTTTGCCCTTGGAATTTATGCCTATTGTTAGTCATGGAAAAGGGTGAGATTTCAAAGAAATCCCAATAGTAAATATTTCTAACAAAAACATCAACATGCATGATTAATTTAATATAAATTAGTATGACATGACATGAACAACAGTACCTTACTTCTAACATATTTGCACAAGGTCAAGGCAATCATTGCATAGCTACAACCATGCATACTCACAAGCAAAGATTTACATGTCAAGTGGCTACAACCACACATCAAACATGGCAAATAACATATACAACAATTAATGCAAAGTGGATATAAAGGTTAGAAGTTTTACTACCTTAAAGCTTTAACTTTCCCAATGAGAACTTGAAGTGGCTTCAACTTGAATTTGGCCTTCCTCTTGATAACTTAATGCTCCTACACATGTCATAGGGTCCTCAACATCAATAACTTGACATTATTTACTGCACTATGACACTTTGCACTCTCAACTTCACCCTTGACATCAAACTTGGTTATTTGTGTTTTTAATGCTTCCAAAATTATGTTGGAGCTTGTACCCTACACAATTTTGCATTTCAAATCCAATGGAAGTATAAAAAACACACAAAATCACCCTCTTCCCCCATAAACCTCAGCTGCATGAAATTCATTGATAAGTGGAGGAAATGGAATTTTGCAATATTTCTTTGCACATACATGCATAATTCCATTCTCCAACCATTTAATGGCATGAACATATGCATCTTCATGCCTCATCAAAACTGTTCAGCAGCAAGAAACAAGGGTTTCATGCCATAATTGAAAAACAACCTTAAACCAAGTACCAATTGCTGCAAAACTTGCATTGGTCTGATTTATATCACTTATTACTCATGATTCTTACTATGTCTGATTTCTCTCACAAATCATCAGAATCATCAAAACAGGCCACACAATCACTTATCAAGGAATCTAAATCGATTAGAGGGAGAGGAGAGGTGCTAATCAGTTTCTATGGAAGATTTGGGGTTTAAAACACAAGTTTACCTTCAGATTTTGCTTGAACCTTACTCTTGCTCTTGCTCTTCCCTTCACCGTCACCCTCTCTCCCTTTTTCTTATGATTGTCAACTAAATGGGCAGAAATGGAGAGCTTGAAGAATTAAAATAATTCTACACCAAGTGATTCAAGTCATACGGGGCCCACTTGTACTACCAAAGCAATTTTACACTGATAAAATGTAATACTCTTATATTTATTCATTCTTCTTTTCCCTCTTGGATAAGAAGATGACAAGGCACACTCAACCCCTCACAAATCCACTTTCCCAAAATACCCTTACGTTTTTTGGTTTTTAGCTATCGAAAATATTTTTCTAGAATTTTCTTGCAACCAAGGCCATGTCAAACCCTTAAAAATTCCCATAATTCATAAAATCATTAGGGTATTTTTCTTTTCTTGAAACTCATTTCGGAAATGCCTTTAATAAATTTTCTTCCAAAAACCTTGATCTGGCGATTTCCAGACTTTCGTACTGCCATTCTGGCAAAACTTTTTCTGACTTTCTGCTGAAAGAAATTTTATAAATTAGGGCACTCCAAAAACTATTTTTAGCCACTTTAAAATTACATTTATGAGGCTTCTAAACAATTTAAATAATAATATTTAGTTAAAAATTCAAGATACAGGTCCAATTTTGGTATGAAATCTTCCAATTCTTCAAGTTTCTAGCTCTTATCCTATGTTAATCGGTTTATTTTCTCTTGATTTAGTGCTTATCAAGAGCAAAGTTTCAGCCTCAATTTGTCTTAGAGATAGAAAGTGATCCAAAGCTTAAATTGAAAGAGGTAAGCTCCAAAGTCTGACTCTATTACTACTATGAAACTCGCTAGTAGCTGTATTATGGCTATTTATGCTTGTTTTGAATTCTTGGATTTTCAACCCTACGAGAGGGCTGGTGCACAAAATTTAGGAGGTGCATGAGATAATGATTTTGAGTTATATATTGATTGGAAGTTTGATTTGGAGCAAGAATAATCAAGTATATGGAAAGAAATCAAGTATATTGTGAACAAAGGTCACTAAGGAAAGGAGTAAAAGTTTAAGATTTTGTAGTAACTTTGGCAGTAATTAAAGAGGACAAATAATTAGAGATTGGCTATATCAGTAATTAAAGAGAGAATACTCTTAATTTATGGATGAAAGGAGGTCAGGCTACCATCAATTTAAAGTTAAAGTTAGGAGTGTTACTAAGGTGGCATCCAAGATACCTATAGGCCTGACAAGACAAGTGCCCCACAGTAAGCAATAGTTACATGAATAGCAATTTTGGGCAAAATCTGGATTAGTTTGTTGTAGTCTTTAATGAAGATATTCTATTGTACTCCACATCTTTATAAAAGAATAAAAGACAATTGAGAATTGTTCTACATGTCTCTAAAGAAAATATTTAAATGCTAAATTCAATAAGTATAACTTTCTGGCTCAGAAAAGTTAAATTCTTGGATTATAAAATACCTCAAAGATAGAGGTCATAATGAGTTCCAGTAAGGCAGAAGCAGTCCCTAGATGGGAGTAACCCAAGACAGCCACAAATATCAGAAACTCTTTGGGTTTAACAGTTTATTACAAATATTTAATACAGAATGATTCTTGATTTGTCCTACTGCTGATTAAGCTCACCAGCAAGAACCAGTATTTCATGGCATGATAAGAGTGAGGCCATTTTTCAAAAGTTGAAAGAAGGCTAACCACAATCCCAATATTAATTATTTAAGATATGAGGAAGATCTACATAGTCTATAATAATGCTTACAAGCATTACAATAATTTAGGATGGTAGCCAATGTCTCAAAGTAGTTAAAGTTTCATGAGTGGAATGACCACTATTTATTTGAGCTAGCAACAATTATTTATGCTCTAAAGATATGGAGGCACAATCTTTATAGAATAGTTATAAGTAAGACGATGATGGTCACGAAAGTCTCAAGTAATGACAAAATCAGAAAGAGTTAAACTTGCGACAATGAAGGTGAAATAAGCTGTTCAAGGACTATGACTACTAGAAAAGATATTATCAAATGTGATTGCTAATGCCCTAAGTAGAAAGACAATAAAAAATGGCTAAGATAAGGCTAGAGATTAAGGTTGCTCTAAAATATTGAAGCACTGAAGAACCAAAGAAATGAAGAGATTTTAAAAGTCTCATATTGAAGTGCTAAAGTTCAGAGAAAGGATGTTATATCCCTCCAAAGTCTACTTGAAGGCAGAAAATTCTAGATAAAGCACAAGAAAGTAAGTATACTATCCTTGCAAGTAGAACTAAAGTGTATCATGAAATGAAACATTTTGGTGGTTGAATGAAATGAGAAATCATAGAGTGAGGGGCAAGATGCTTCACTTGCCAAAAATTAAAGATGGAATGTCATATGCCACCAAGGTTATTGAATTACCTGTGGATACCATAATGAAAGTGGAATGGTGTAGCACTAGAGTTCATCGCAGTAATTGGTAGAAGCATTAAGTACTATGCGACATGAGTTATAATAGATAGGTTGCCTATGCTAATATATTTTCTTTCTGAGCTAACTAACCACTAAAGAAGTTGGCTTAGCCATATAGTAGGGATGACAATCAGACTGCATTAAAGTGCCAAAGAACTTTATTTCAAATAAAGATATATATTTCATACCCAAATCTTAGCAGATATCATCCTCATACGAGTAAGCAATCTGAGAGAAAAAGTAGATAGTAGAAAATATACTAAGAGCCAATGTGTTAGAGCTTCAAGAAAATTGGAATGAGTAATTGCCATTAGAAGAACATACATATATTGTATGAAGAAGAAGAAGAAGAAGAAGAAGAAGAAGAACATGCATATAATAATAGCTACCATTTCAGTATACATAGAGCACCCTATTAGGCTCCATATGAGAGAAAGTACAAGTTCCAATTGTGAGGGATAAAGTTAAGAAAGAAGTATACACAGGTTAAAGGTGAAAAATCAGGCTATGACAAAGATTTAAATAGCAAAGAAAAGCTGCAAGTAGCATATGTTAGGATGGTTGTCACTTAAGAAAGGGGTGAATTGGATGTTTCAAAAATTTTCTATTCAAATTTAGATTAATCAAAATATCCAAATCATAAGTTAATAAAAATAGAGAATGAAAATGGATAGAGTAAGAATGAATTCACTAGAGATTAATGGAGATGAAAATAGGATGAGCACACAGCAATTATTCTGGTTCGGCCCTCTTTGACCTATGTCTAGTACTCAAACTCCTCTGAGATTTGCAATCCACTATAGCTTCCAACTTTAACTCAGGCACTTGTACAACCATTACAACCACATATTCAAACAGCATTTGCACGGCCTATTTCAAGTTTATAATGGTGGCTACTTGAGAACCCCATAAACTTTTCGGGCATCTATGAAACCCACTCAAGTTTGTAACTGTTGGTACTTGAGAAACACCACAAATTTAACTGGACATTTGTGAAACCGATTCAAGATTCTAACGTGGCTACTTGAGGACCTTTACAATCACTCCCCCTTACCACATGTAAGGTTACACTCTATTTCACTCAGGTCTATACTAAGTTACTCTCAAAGGTTGAGATGATTATATCTGGGAAATACTTCACTCTATGAAGAGAATTGTATTGTCACTAAAGCTAAAAGAGAAGTATAATATCATAGTCCTAATCTTGTTGTATGATTTCCTCGAATCCACACTCTGTGTGTTGTGCTTGGTGACTCCATATACTTCATCATCTTTCTCTGTTGGTTGCTTCCTCTTATTTATAAATGTTGTCAAAATATATCTGTTGGAGAGGAGCGTCGTATTTTCTGTTGGGCTTTGACTCTTGTATTCTGTCTTTCAAACTTGTAATCTGTTTTGACAATATTTGTTTGTTGAAAGATAATGAACAGCCATTATGAAGTTGCCCATTGAACTAGCCATTGGAGTTCTAACAAGAAGCAAGCGTTTGTTGAAGAAAATTAATCTGTGGAGTTTGCACGCTGATGAAGTCTTCAGAGACCCATACCCTATTACTGAATGAGATGGTGAAACGTTTATGAGAGTAGGTATGGATTATGTCAAATGAGCATATTTAAGGAAACTTTTCAAATAAAGTTAATGCTCTGACATTCACATCTCAGCCAAATTGAAGTTTATGAAGAAGTATTCGAATGTTGAAAACAAATACTCGAGTGTCATTTGAAAATCATTATGTCAGAACTAATATTTTGAGTCCAAGACTCGAGTGTTTATAAAATTTTTAATAATACTTGAGTTTTACTAGAAGTGTTAGAGTTGAAAAGAGTTTTACTTCCAATTGTACTCGGGAACTTCTGAAAGTATTGCTCAATAAATTACTTGATACTCGAGTGCTATTTGAAATCATTTCAACAAAACTAATGTGCTTGTTTAAGAACTTGAATGTGAAAAACATTTCTCTAGTATTGTTTGAAATTCATTTTATCAAAAGTGAAGTTTTGGAAATAATACTCGAGTGTGAAATGCATAACTCTAGTGTTCGTCAATACTTTCAAAAATACTTGAGTATTACTAGAAGTGTTGAACAGTAAATGATGAATATTTTTCCTTATACTCGAATGCATGTAAAAGTATTGTGAAAATACCATTGATACTTGAGTATTATAAACCATACTCGAGTGCTTGAAAGTCTTTTTAATGCCAATACTTCCATTCATACTTGAGAGCTCTTGAAAGTATTCCAAAATTACTTCAATACTCAAATATTGTAGCCATACTCGAGTGTTGTAAGGTTCTGAACACTAATACTTTCATTCATAATTAAGGGCACTTGAAAGTATGCTTCTTCAAGGTCGATACTCTAGTATTAGTGGCCATACTCGAGTATTGTGATTAATACTCTTCTCCATGCTCGAGTATGCTTGAAAGTTACATTTTTTACAATAAAATTTTAGAATGTTACATTTCTTCTCTCCCAGATCGTACTTCTATCCATCCTCTGGAATATAGGGATTCATTACTATATTTTCAGATCTAACCGTCTATCTTGAGATTTCAAGTGTGTGGCATTAGATCATTTGATTCAAATATTTTTAAAAAGTAAAGCGGGACTTTGTGATTCAGGATATCCCCTTACGCTTTACTGAACTGATTTATACAGCTGATCTCCCCCTGTAATGTAAGAGTCGGTTGCTATGTTTCTGTGGCCTTTTGCTGTTTTTAAACTTGCCCTATGAGCTTTACCTTTATCTGGCCCAATAATATTTTTTGGGTATATAATAATACAAATTTAAATCATGCTTGTTTGTACTTGTAAAATTAAACATACTTTAAGTTTTTAAAATACTTCAACATTATTTCTTAAAGCCAGTCAAGCATTTTGTGTATATTCCTACCTTCAAAAAGCCCAATGTCCCCCAAAAGAAAAAATAATAATAAGATAAATAAAATGGGGGAAATAGAAAAAAGAGAAGGAAAATAGAAATTGGGGATCGTTTGATATATTTTGTAGCTTTTGGGATTGGTTGTGTAATTTAGCGGTATAATTTGGAATTTTACAAAAATAATATTGGCATGAAGACTTTTATCCATCCGCCCACTAAATAAACAAAGTGTAGTATGTTAAAACATAATTTTTAAAGTGTAATATTAGAATATTTTTTTTACTATGTACAGCGTTTAACCGAGCTGGGAATACCAGCCCTACAGGGTGAAACAAAATATAAATTCTGTCATCACCCAATAAGTCCTTTCATTTCCTAATTCTACCGCCATTAGTTATTGATAAGTGAAAGAAACGAGAAGGAAGCACCAAAAGGAACGAGCTTTCTCAAATGAATAATACAACAAGAATTTATAGAATGCTTTCGAACGTATTACGAGATGATGTGTTTGGGTTACGAGATGATGCATAAACTGAGGTCGACCGGGCGAGATATGATGGTTGCTATTGGTGAGTTCTGAGATGAGGCCGACCACTGCACCTGCGCTGTAGTTGAGATAGGAGGAACTGAGGAAGAAGTCGCTACACCTTCACCGGTTGCTGCACCTGAGACATTGAGAGAGGCAGTGAGAACTGACCGACTGAGGTTGAGGGCGTGAGGCGGTGAGGCTGAGAGAGTAGAGGGAGGGACCGAGGGACGGAGGCTCTTGTGAGGTTGAAGCAGAAGAGTAGAGGGAGGCAAGGCTGAGGCAGAGAGTTGGGGGCGTGTAGCGTCCTCCTGCCATCTATCTCTCAGTCTGTCACTCTGACGGGCAGATTGAACTGAAAGCTTACTGTGCTAAATTCTTTTTTAAATTTTTTCTTAACAATAAAAATAAAAAAAAATTACCAGTTTAAACTGGTTCTTTTAAGCCAATAGCCCAATGAAGTTCATCTTACAAGGTTTGATTTCTTCTGGGAACTCAAAATCACAAGTTTGAATTTCCATTTAAATGAGTTTAATTTGATCTGTCCAACGGGTTCGTTCTATTTTTCCCTCTATAGTAAAAAATGCATTCCAAGAGAGAAAAGCATTGAGTTTATGTATGGTGTTTGGGAGAAGCTTCCAGCAAAATGCAATTTGGGACTAGAATGCATTTTGGGGAGAGAGAGAAAAAAACTTTTTATGCCCAAATGCATTCTAGATCGCTACCTAAACATTTCAAGTCGCGGTAAGGGATATTCTAGATCGTGACCTAAACATCAAAATTTCAAATTGTGACTGGGACACTCCAAATCGTGACCTAGATATGTTAAATCGCTGCCTGAGATATTTTAACCACTTTTTGTTAGCTAATTTATCCCAATATAAAATAAAAAAAATATGTATATATGTATTATTTAATGAGTTTTATTTTCTTTTAAGTTACTTTCCATCAAAAATCATTTTGTAACGTTTATTTAAACAAATTTTCATTTTTCAAAATACATTCTGGACAAAAGTCATTTTTAAATATGTATTTTGATTAAAAGTTATTATTTCAACGGTTTTCCAAACGAGTTCAATATAAACTTTGTTTTCATTTTCCTCGATGACAGCTTAAATTTTTTTTTTACAATTTATAGAAATTAGTGTAAAATATTGGTATTCACCGCTTAGAGTTTTTTTTGGAAGATTTTATTTGTATTTTAATTGATAGAGAAAGCTGTTATTTTATAAAATATAAATTTATTAACAAAGAAATATTAATATATTTTTTGTGTGTATGCTTTCAAAGTGGAGTACAAAAAATTGGACTTAATCGACCGGAAACCGACGAACCAATCCTTGGTCCAGTCGTCAAGTTGAATCGAGGATCGAGTGGACCTATTTAACTCGATGCTAAATCATCCAACCCAATCAAATCAGCTGGTTAGGCAGGTTAACTGATTTGCTTTTTTTTTTAATTAAAAAAACTTAAAATTTAGAAACACAAAAAAAGGGAGTCAGAATGAAAAGATGTGGTTTATTAAATTTGTTTAAAAAATATGGTAACAAAAATAATATTTAATTATCTATTTTTTATTTAAATAAATCTAATCATAAGAAAATAAGATAAAATTAATTCACTTTATCCCAATTTTTTTTATCATTGATATTTTATTAAACTCTAAAAAATTAAAATATAGATAAAATAAAATAATATTATAGGTTTTACTTATTAATTTTTATAAAATAAAATATAATATACTAAATTTTATTATTTTAATATAATCGTTTTAACTTCAAAATTAACATCGATTTGATGCACCAACTCTTAAACTATTATTTCACTCAATTCAATATTCAATTCGATTTTTTGAATCTCATTGTTGGGAGTGCAAGTGCTGTCAATCGTGTTTCTGACCAAAATCTCTCCAACTTTGAGGAAAATATTTGGACGGAAAAACATTGGCATCATACCATTTTCCCGTCCTTTCTTTTCTCTTTCCCATATTTTCTCTTCTAATCCAAATAAGAAAAATACATTTTCCCCTCAATTTTTCAACTACTTTTCTCATTCCTAATTTTTTTTCCATCCAAACATAGAGTAAATCTCTATTAACAGTGGAGGCTCTCTCGCGTTGTCGAGCTTTTTCCCTCTTTGCTAGGGTTTCTTTCAAGTCGTCGTGCTTGGATGGTGTTGCTGCCTGCTTCTCGTGCTTGGTACTTTTCTTCTCCTTCTATGGTGCTTCACGACTGTAGGCCTAGTGTGTGGCACTCGGAGGCTGCATGTTCGATGGATTTTGCTGAAGGAGATTTTGAGGGCGGTGGCCCGATTAGGCGTGCGGTGGCTCGTGTTTGTCGATCTGGTCTGAAGATCTCGGCTTGCGATCTCCGATGGGTGCCTCCGAGGCTAGGGGAGGCGATGAAGGATTTGGAGGGGCTGCAAAACAGAATCTCACTGGTTTGGATGCCATGGCCGGAAATATTGCCGGAGGGATATTGGGGCTTGTTAGTTTCTATCTATGTGCTGATACTAAATGTTGGGGGACTGAGGATTTCAGAGACGACGACTTCGATTGTTTTGATGTCCACCCGACTTGCTCTGAGGATGCGGGGATCTTCACGCCGTCTTCAAGCGTTTGAATTGACTCAGGAGTTCTACGCTATTTTGCGTCCCCTGCATCTTGAGGTTTGTGATTCTGTCTTTCCTCAGTGCTCGTTTGATATCCATACTACCTTTGCTGGTTTTGTATTGGGATTAAGTGAGCAGGGAGCTAATATGGGGCATCTTGTTCCTATTTTTGCTGAGCTTTGTATTGTTAATTATTCACAAGTATGGGAATTTATTGAGGAGTGGTGTCCCTGGATGTGGAGGAAGTTTATTCAGACCTATGCTAGGGTGAAGGCAAATTATAAGCAAGTAAACTTTATCCATGTTGCCTTTACCTTGGGTCCTTTGGTTGTGTTGGATATTCCCCGCCCTGGAATTTGGTTTGCTGAATCCTTTATCGAAAATAGGAACATTTGGCTGGCGAATTTTGGGTGTTGGAGGAAGGCTTGCTTTGTTGAGTGGCAGCCTATTGTTGGGTTTATATATGGTCAAGCTCATTTTATCAACTTCAGTCTGTCCAGTGTGTGTGTGCACAAGGTTCTTTGTTGGCTTCTATTGTGCCTGTTCAGTGTTTCTATTGACACTGTTCTTATTCGGGTATGGCCTGTTCTGAGTGTATGCCATCATTGGTTGTTATTGGGCTGGTGTTGTGTTTCTACCATGTATTGTCAAGTTGATTGGCTTCTCTCTGCTGCTCGCTTTTTATTTCTCCTCCTTAAGATGTCTCTTGTCTTGAGGATCTTGATTAGGAATCCTTCTTGCTTAAGGATTTCCAGGAAAGCTTATTTGGCAACCGGTTGGTTGGTCAAAGCTTTGTTAGATGGCTTTTGCCCACTTGTTTGGGTCTCTCCAGCGCTGTCTCTGCTGCCACCCTTCTTGGCGTTTGGCTCTCTGGATTGTTTTTATTGTCTTGGTTTTAGTTTGGCTGTGTTGATGGTGTTTGTTCCGTTTGTGCTTCTGTTCTTAGTTTGTTTTTTGTTGTTTTCGTTTAATTTCTTGTATCTCAGACTATGTATCGGTGTTTAACTTTAATATTATAGTCCTCTTTGTTGGCAAAAAAAAAAAAAATCTCTATTAACAGTTTTCAAGTTCATGAACGTACAATATCAGTCTTCTTTTAACTTTTCCCTTCAATCTTCTATTATCAATAGAAGCTAAAGGTGTAAATAGATCAAACTTTGGTTAAATAGATTTGAACCTATAATAAGGGTCTAAAGTCTGAATCGAAGTTTGTACAAGCTATTTCTTAAATTTAAGACTAAGCTTTAAGAAAGTTTGGTATAGCCTGAAATTTTTTTTTAAAGCATAGTTACGATGTAGGCATTTAAAAGTGGTTCATATTTCAAGTTTTGAAGACGGTAAATAAGCTTTAGGGCTTGTTTGCCAATCAATTATCAAAAGCAATTTCACGCAAATCGAGATAAAATTCTCTTACATACTTACCTCGGATTCTGTGAAACCAAAACTTGCTAAAACGTACATTTTATAAATATTGCTCAAAGAGAGAGAATAGAAGAAGCGGAGAACAAAACTTCATAGAGAGATAAAGGAGGAGTATGACAGACTTGGGAGAGAGAGAGAGAGGGAGAGAGGAGCCGATGAGTTATGGGAAAGTGGGAAATAAGGGTTTGAATTAATTTTTTACATAATTTTACATAATACAAAATAAATGTGTAATAAGAGTTTTTTAACCTTACATAAAAGTTCTTTTTTAATTTATTAGCAGTGTTTAAAGATTAGATTTTCCAAGTGATTTTAGCAATATAAAATAAGTATATAAGAAAAATTTTATTTATATTTATACAAAATTACTTTTTTTTTAATTGATTGTAGGTATTTATACTGGCTCATGGAGGGACTTGAGAGAGGATAAGAGGGGAACTTAAAATTAGGAATATCTGACAGGCGTCAAATACCTGTCAGGCTGTCACGAACAACTAAGAGCATGTTTGGTAAATGCTGTGGAGAATAGATTCTGTCTCGGATTGCGTAAAATAGCTTTTGGAGAATAGATTCTGGAGAATAGCTTTTGAAAAAGCTGGAAAGAATAGCTTTTTGGAAAACCATGGTTTCCACCCCCCAAACCATGGTTTTAAGAGTTAAAAGCTATTCTGGAGAAAAAGAGTATGTTTATCTATCACTTCTGAAACCATGGTTTTGGACCCAGAAGCTATTCTGCATTTTCGAAACATGTTTGTCAACAGCTTTTTCAAAACATTGGTTTTCCTTCAAAACTAAGGTTTTGTGCAATTGCCAAACATGCACTAACAGGTTAAGATTGTTCATTAACAGCTTCAGGCTCAGAATATTTGTCATTATTATTTTCTTGCGGTCTAATTTCAATTCTCAAGAAATATGAGAAGAGCTAATGACGTGAGATGACATGTGAGAGGGAAGAGAAGAGGAAAAGTGGAAGAAAAAGACATGAAAAGACATGGAAGCGCATGGCTTGGATTTAGGAATCGTACGTGCAATTCGCATTCAGAGGCAAAGTTGTGTAATTTTTCATTATATATATGTAATATTTCTGATATTTATAATTTTTTTTACCAAATGATATTTATAAATTTTAAACTTACATTATAACGTATTTATATATACATATTTTTATTTTTAAATTATGTTTTTATTTTTTATGTTAACATTACGTTGCTTTTCTTTAATATTCCTTTCTTGTTGTTCCTCTTAGATTTATATAATTACATATGTATATAATATTATTTTTATTTAATTATTGTGATATTAGCCTGACCGAACCGTTCAACCATTTAGGGTTTGTTTGGCAATCACTTAAAAAGCATTTTCACGCAAGTCGAGATAAAATTTTTCTCACATACTTACCTCAAATTGTGTAAAATCACTTAAAAAAGCTATTCTCACACATACCTTTAGAACAAGAGTCGTTAATGTTTCCTGTTTAGCCTCAGGTTTGACTTTTAAATGGTGTGACAAAAATTCATCTTTTCATCTCTCAACTTTTGGCTCAATTTTAACTTAGTATAACTAAATCTCTATATTTTTTAATTTGATTGTAACTTAGTCCTTAAACTTTAATTTATTGTAGCTCAATCCTTATAATTTAAATCATTTTATAATTTAATCCCTATATTTTAAAAAAAAATCATATATATAATAAAAAGTTATGAACTAAATTATAAAATAGTTAAAATTATAAAGATTTAGTTGCAGTGAGTTAAAGTTTTGAAATTAAGTTATTACCAAGTCAAAATTATAGAGACTAAATCACAATTGGATCAAAACTTGTGGAACCAAAAAACTAATTTTCAGTTAATAAAAAAAAGGACTAATTTTTACTAAAACATTTAAAAAATTTAAATTATAAATTAACTCGTTGAACTACAATGGACACCCCAACGATAGAGCAACGAAAATTGTGTAGATATTACGATATATAGAGCTGAGGAGCAATATTAATATTGAAATCCATATAACTTATTAAAATGGTTCCATGATCCAAATCACAAATAAGTGTCCAAGCAATGACAAAATAAGAGAAATACGAAGAGGAAAAAGAAGGCGTACAATGAAAGATTAGGCAAAAATCTGCCTAACATTTTTCAACCCATATCTTAACATCAAACAACTTTTAAATCGGGAAATTAAACATACAATACCTTAATTTTTCGCCAACAAACATACAATACCTTAAAGTGAAGTAGAGTTGACATTTTTGAGCAGCTTATCAATGAACTTTTCTAGGTTTTGATGAGAAGAACCACCAGGCCCGGTGCTCTCCGCCTTCGGCTTCCAATCTAGAGCCTTCTCTCTCATCTTTTTTACCTCATCCGATCCCTTTATCACATCTCCCACCGTCCTCCTCACCTCCTCCCTCTTCACCACCTGCCCCACCTCCATCCCTATCCCCCACTCTACGCAAGCATACCGGCAATTCGTCGGCTGCTCACTGAAAAATGGCCAGCACAACACAATCTTGCCGGCACATACGCTCTCTACGGTCGAGTTCCACCCACAATGAGTCAAAAACCCGGCTACCGCTGGGTGCTTTAGCACCTGCTCCTGCGCGCACCAGTTCACTACGAGCCCTCTTCCTTCAATTTCATCCTTGAACTCATCCGATAGAATCACCGATCCACCCTCGACGAGGTCCGGTCGCACCACCCATAGGAAATTGCACTTGCTGGAGGCGAGGCCCCACGCGAACTCGGCGAGGGCGTCGCCCGTCATGGTGGTCATGCCGCCGTAGTTGACATAGAAGACGGAGTTGGGTTCCTTGGAATCGAGCCATTGGAGGCAGTAGGTGTCTTCTTTTCAGAGGTTAGAGTCGATGGAGGACCAGAGCCTGTGGTTGTGAGGAGCTTGGTCGATGAAGAGTTCGAGAGGGCCGATGGTGAAGATGGGAAGAGAGTACATGGAGGAGAGACATTGGAGTGCGTTTGTTTCGAAATCGTCAAAGGTGTTGATGATGATCATGGAAGCTTTATTAGCTCCTTCAACCTCTCCCATATACCAGTTCAACATGATGTCATCACGATTGGTGGTTTTCAAGAAGCTAGGCAAGTCTCTGAGTGTCAGATTATTCATTCCTGGGAGCCAATCCACCTTGGTTTGCTCCAAGAATCCATTTGTTAGATAACTCTCATCTGCACATTATCAAAAACATAAAGTACAATAGGATTTTTTATTTTTTTGGCCATACATATGCTAATTAATATCTTAAAAGATTAATGAAATTAAATAAATAATTTAATTATAGTATATATATAATAAAATATTTATGTATACTAGTTTATTGGTTAGAAAGATTAATTCTAAAAATATCATAGATATACCAGTTTATTTAGTTTTTCCAAATAATTAATTGGCTTTGGACTGGATTAGAGGTAGTATATATTCTTAATATAAAATTTTATTTCATTTTAATGCCTCTAATAATTGGCTCCCCGGAATGAATTAGACTCATTTAAATGAATTGGGCAATTCATTCTATTTATTTACTTTATCAGTTGTTTAAAAGAGAAATACCAGAATATGAACAGAAGATGCGCGAGGGATGTGAGAAATACCAGAAAAGCCAACAAACAAAACTCAAAGGAATTGCAAAAGAAAGAGAAGGATTGACGTGGTGGCTATGACGTAGTGACTCAAGTGCTCGGACGTGAGATTTGTATTAGGTGATCAATCAAGGCTCATTCACCTCAGATCTAAATTGTTCAAACGACATTTGAATGATATATTATTTTAAAGTAAAAATAATTTTTTAACTATCACTTTTTTTAAAGAAAATTATTTAATCGTTATTTGAAAAAAGAAATTGAACAGTTCAGATCTGAAGTCAAAAGTGGTTGGTGGGAAATGAAAGCCAAAACGGTGCGTTCAATCGGTGCGTTCCATGATGCTCAGTTGCCATCATTCCTACAAGCAACGAAACCAGATCTACTAACTTCTACATCACCTGGAGCGATGAGCACCAAAATGTATACGGAAATTATTTTAATATGTACAGAATTTAAAATTAATTAAATATTTTTTTATATTCCCTTTGGGCCAACGATATCTAATGCTTTTTATCTTATTTAGTAGGTATCGCAACAACCAACGAATTGTGGGCAGGGCTTTGCCATTGGGATATCTTTCCAAAAGGATCTCTTTCCAACGAGGTATGATTCCAACCAATTTCATTCATCGAAATGTGAACAATTCACATTTGATTTAAGATGTATCAATTTAGACTTTTTTAATTTACACTCCGGACTTAGTAAAAGTACCCATCAAAGTCATGAGCTCCCGCAAACTTATTAGATATAAACCATTTATATTTGATTTTAGATGATTTAGATCTGATTTTTTAAAATAATAATTTTTTATAAGAAAAATATTATTTGAAAATATTTTAGTTAAGAGATTAATTTTATTTTAAATTTTATACCTATTTAAATAATTTTTTATAAAAATAAGAAAAAATTAAATCTAAACCGTTCAAATGAAATGTAAACGGTTCAGATTTAATGGGTTGGAGGAGTTCATCACTCTAGATAAACACCACAACCAATTCCATTATACTCCTTGGTCCTAACTATAAAACCCTTGTAAATCGCATTATATTGTATTAAAAACCAAATCTTACATAATAATGAAGGGAATAATGATTTTCTAGATGTAAAGTTGATTTCTTGAGAGTGAGAATTAGAATGTCTAGATACGGCCCATTGTAACAATTTTTGGCAAAATAATAATAATAATAATAAAGTATTTAGACAGTTTAGATCTCCGAGCCTCGACCTCGATGATCCAAACTGGTTGTGTATGCTGCCGATCTTGAGTGCTCGATGAGCGCAAAAACTGATTCGATATTTTATATTAGTTTTTAGAGAATAATTTTTATTACGATTTGTGTAAAATTTATTTTAGAAAATAAATTTTGAAGAATGGTTTTTTGAAAAACCATGATTTCCCATCTAAATCATATTTTTAAGGGTTAAAACCTATTTTGGAGAATCTGAAAATATTTGTGTGACTCACACAAAATCATAATTTTGAGAGTTAAAAACTATTATATATTTTATATGCATATTTGTCTAGCCTTTTTTAAAACCATGATTATAGAGTTTGACTATATTTTCAAAACTTTCCGCAAATATACCTTATGTCTAGATCTGCTTTGAGCTGTTAAATTTTAAAACATTTATCTTGTAATTTTCTACATGTAAAAATTATGTTTTGAGAGTGACAATTAAAAGGTTATTTTAATTTTATTTTAAATTCTATTAATTAATACTATAAAATTAAAATAACCCATAAAGTGGTTCTGGAGTATATATACCTTTCAGAGGAACAACGCCTTTGTTAACGAGATAGCGATACTGACCATAACCCACAAGCCCACAAGCACTAGTAATCCAAAACCACACACTAGGAATCTTCCTAAGGTTGGCAGCGTCAATGGCAACTGTCATGGCCCCGTCAGCTATTAGGTAGTTGATCGGAGGGACATTGCCGGCGGAAGCCGAACGCTGAAGCCGATCCAGAAGCTTCAGAAGCGGGTCCAAGCAAGTGGTACTGGTGGAGTGGCAGAGAGAAGGGACGTCCTGGGAGGCGTCACCGTCAGACGGAGGAAGGCCTTCCAGGATCGCCTCGAAGCGGAAGTTCGGGAGGCCGTCGAAGGTGTGAGGCCCACGACTCCGGAGCAATCGCTTTTTGTTGTACTCGGTGTGGATGAAGGTTATGTAGAAGCCTCTGCAATGAAGAACCTTGGCTAGCTTCACCAAGGGATTCACATGGCCTTGGGCAGGATATGGAACAAGCACAGCATGGGGCTTGGTAGATTCACCTTGGGAACCCATTGCCCTTCTCTCAGTATGAGTGTGCAAGGAGGCAAAGGAAGGAGAGAGATTTATAGAGAAAATTGGAGGGAGGGAGCGGGAGAGACTCTTTTCTATCTCTTTGTACGGAGGCTATTCATGGCTGTCTGTGGTAGATATAACCAAGGTTCGCCAACCCGGACCGAATCGGCCGGGTCAAGCCGGAAACCGGCGACCCGGCCTCCAGTCCGGTCTGGGTTGGCTTATGACCCCGGGTTAGGTCAACTCGGATTGACCCGGGGTCAACCCGGTCGACCCGCCCGGTTGGACGGGTCAATAAGGTTACCTTTTTTTTTTTATAAATTCAAATTTTTTTTAAAAAAAACAAAATAATGATTTTTTTTAAATTTGAAAGGTAAAAAAAATAAAAAAACAGAACCTCTTCTCTACACAGACCTACCGTCATGTCTGTATCTACTCATTTTCATTTTAATTTTTTTAAAAAAAGGATGAATTTTTTTAAAATTTCAAATTTGAAAGTTAAAAAAAGAAAAAGAAAAATAGAACCCTTGACATATTGATATATATTGTGATACTTTGTTAGGATGACTATTTTGAAATTGAAAATAATGTTGGATAATTGATAAACTATAAGTATATGATTGGTTTGATAATTGTTACTTTGTTAATAATGGAATTTACTACTTAAATTTTGAAATTTTCAATTTTGGATAGTTTAATTGTGTCAATGTGTGATTATATTTATTTTTTAATTTTTTTATTCCTCACCGGTCTGACCCCCGGTTTG
>QFDD01001555.1:0-27768 GCA_006871305.1 Vachellia collinsii | reverse complement strand
TTCAATCTTAAATCTAAAAAGATAAATTCAAACTTTGAAATTGATAAATATCCTAAAATCTAGGGATAAGGATATTCAAAAGAATATCTTTTATCCAATCCTATCTAATTCAAATTACAAATTTCGCATAGAAGACATAAACTAAAGATAATAACTCATTTAGGCCCAAAATGTGATTATTTAGGCCCAAATGAGGCCTTCTAAGTATAGCCCATGGTCCAAGCCCTTTAATTTGAAGCCTCCAAGCCCAAAATATGATCTACATATCCATTTTCAGCCCAAATCACATTAATGACGTCCTTGGAGTCTTCTTTCTCATTTGTTGATCCAAATGACATATGTTTTGTTAAAACCTCTTGCACAAGCCCATTTAATGATTCTTTAATCTTTTTGGCTCTTGGCCTTGCAATTAGTTCACTTAAAATTTTAAAAGGCTTGTTTGAATTTGATGCGCCCTGTTGGATCGCATCATTTAGTAAACTTATGCTTTCAAAGCAGGCTTGATGTTCAAGAGAATTGAATAGTACTCTTCCTCCTCTTCTTCTTCATGTTATTGTTGAAGGATTATTACATTACATACTTATTTGACCGATGAGAGATTTGTCACGATGTTTTATTGGACCTCAGAGCAAAAAAAAGTAGATTCTGTGACTTGGACAAATTTAAATCGGTAGATGGACAGAAAATGAAAATTTGAGTGTTGAAGGAGTGTGTGGGGTTTGAGAAACTTATAGACAAAGTTCTGTCCAGCATTTAAGATGCTTAATTATGAAAATTTTAAAATGAGTTTAGCACGAACTTTTCAATGTGTGGCTGTAAGACAAGATTACAAGAAATAAGGTGGGATTCTAGGAAAATGGCCTTTTGCTGTGAAAAGAGAGAGGTGAAAACTTTCTGCACAAAATAACTACGTTTTGTTGTGCATGACAACACTAAATGATTATTAGTGATGTAAACAATATTGATATGTAAATGAGGATTTACGCATGTGTTACATATCAATTCTATTTGCGATTATGTGTCACTCTTGCTTGCATGCATTGTAGTATTTTGCTAGCAACTCACATGTTATTCTGTTGTATTCTGTTAGCAACTTGGTATTTCACTTCAGCAATAGAAGGTTCCTCTGAACCGTATAATAGACAGTAACTGTATTGGTGGCTTTGTGTGAATGAATCCGATTTGAGTTTTTTCTTTCTCTCTCTCTCTTTTCCTATTGGCTTGTACCAACTGGGTTCAAACCCATCGTCCGTGATGGTGTTGGACACTGACTTGACGGAACGCTACGATGAGCTAGAGCAATGGCTATGGTTGAACACTTCGATGATTGAGAATGGAAACCTCCGGTTAGAATAGCATTCGTAGGACATTTTGGACCCGAAACAATTTGGCCTGCATTGAAACCTGTTTGCAAACTTTCACTGGCTCATTTCAGCAACGCACACTAGCCATGGCAACCTCGAGCCTAACGGTGGTTCCTCCAACAATGGCCATCGAAATGCTCATGTTCAGTTTGTTACGTTCAACAGCAACCACACCAGATACATTCCCCCAATGAAGAATATGCTTCTTTTAAGTTTGAGAATCCTTGGCTCGATGTGGGGAGAGAGTGCAACAATGTTGGGTTTTCCCCTTGGATCTTCTGCATCTTCCTCATCTTCGTCTCTCTTCTCTGCTCCATCCACTGCCCCTGCTTCGGCTCCATCATTCAGGTTCGGATCTATGGCTTCATCTTCTGTTGCTGCTGCTTCTTTGGCGCCTTTATTGTTCAGTTTTAGGTCAGCAATATTGGTAGCTTTCGGGTTGTCCATTTTTTGCTCATCGGCGCCGTCTTTGTTCAGGTCATCTGCATCATCTTCGAGTGCAACCTCATCCTTATTTGCTTCATCTTCGTTTGCAGGGGCCAGTTCAAGTTCCTCACTGTTTGGGGCACTTTCGGCACTTAGTTCTAATACCCCCTTGTTTGGAGGGATGACCCCTAGAGTGTCGCCTTTTGGGGCATTAGCTCCCAGCGCTAGTGCTGCATCATTTGCGTCCATCACAGCTTCTGGGCCTTCCCTGTTCGCAGCTTCTTTAGTTTCTCTCTCATCCCCAACTGTTGCATATGCATTTCCTGCTTTGAATTTATTTGGTGGTTCTACTTCATCTTTTTCTGCTACCACCACTCCTTCGCTCTCGAGCCCGTTCTCTGTTGGTTCTACTCCAAGTTCAAGCCCAGCTCCATTGTTTTCTTCTTCTTCAAGCTTTTCCTTTTCCAGTGCTTCAGCATTCACTAAGCCATCTACGCCCATTGCTGTAACTTCGTTTGCCCCTTCGCCGACATCGTCTTCCTCCTCTTCCAGCACTTCGAGCATCTCATTTGGAAATACCGCATCCATTTCTAGTCAATCTTCTTCAGGGTTCTCCAATGCTGCTTCAGGAAGTTCAATTTCTAGCACACCTGCCACAAAGATGCCTTCATTTTCATTTGCATCCTCTGCAGCTTCACTATTTTCAACAGTCATGACCACTAATGTGGTTTCAACACCAACGTCTAATTCTACAACTCAATCTACTTCTACTCCTGCATTTGGTGTGACTTCTTCTGCTGAACCATACGGTGCTGGTCCACTGGCGTCACTCTGGGCTTGGAGATGCTATGTGGGAGGATCTGTCCTTTATTCAGTGTCAGTTTTGTGAGTTCTTCGCTGAAGCTCCTCCTTTGCACTCCATCCTTGTGGACAAGGATGTTTTGTTGGGGGGGTGTCGTTATTATGTGTCAATTCTACTTTAGATTATGTGTCACCCTTACTTGCATGTATTGTAGTATTCTGTTAGCAACTCACTTGTTATTCTGTTGTATTCAGTTAGCAACTTGTTATACTTGTTATTTCAGTTTAGCAACAGAAGGTTCCTCTGAACCATATAAATAGACAGGAAGTGTAACAGTGGATTTGTGTGAATGAATACGATTTGAGCTCTCTCTCTATCTCTCTCTCCCTACTGGCCTTTACCAATATGCATCTTATTGAATTGCTCTATGTGGAGGGCTAGGGTTGGGAAGTTTGGAACCAGTTCTCTTAAGCTAAGAAAGGATATATGACAATTTATAACACGAAAGGTTGTTAGTGAATATTGACAACTTTGGCTCAAATGAATTATAAGCTGCATTCTCCAGCCATTTAAGCATTTGTGTTCATATTAGATTACAGGCATGCAAAATTTTGCCTTTTCCATTAATCTTTATCATAGTATGTATTTGAGTTTTGGTTCATTCCATTGTTTTTTCTTTAGGTTCAAGAGCTCCTTTCAAATATTGCCCAACAAGAAAGTGCAATATCAAAACTTGAAAGTGAGATAGTATCTTTGCATTTCCAACTCAGTCAAGAAAGAAATGAACGGAGACTAGTGGAGTATCGTTTGAGACATTTATCTTCTGAATCAGCATCTCTTTGTTCATCAGAAATTTCACCGGTATGATTTGTTTTCTTTGTTACTGTTGTTCAGTATTGTCATAACTCAAAGCATGTAACTGCAGCCCATAATAAAGGGGTTGGTTAAGATGTAATTCCAATTCAGAATTTTAAACCATGTCCATACCAAAAAATTGTGAGCTATCTGATTCAACTCAACTGAAATCCCAAAAATACTGTGAGCTGTATGATTCAACTCAACTGAAATCCCAAAAATACTGTGAGCTGTATGATTCAACTCAACTGAAATCCCAAAAATATTGTGAACTGTATGATTGAACTGGGGTCAAACACTAATTAAGCTATTTAATTTTTTTATTTATGTTAAAAGACATGTGGTACTGTGTTTTTGATTTATTGTGAACTGTATGATTGAACTGGGGTCAAACGCCAAAAATATCGTGAACTGTATGATTGAACTGGGATCAAACACTGATTTATGTTAAGAACCTTACTTAATAACTTAAGCTTTAGTATTATTCCAATTTCCATGGTACCGTGTTTAGCTTTTGGGTTCAAGTGATCCTTGGCATATGCATGCACAAACATACGTATGGTTTTTAATATAATGTAGGCAACCAATTGTTGAACCATTGAACCAAATGTTATCCTTTTCTTTTTTATTGGTCTGAAGTGAAGTGGTTGGAAGTGTTATTTCTACAGTTTAATTGATATTACTTTTTGCTAACTTGTCTGCCAAATATGTTTGAAAACACCAACTCTTATTTCTTAGTTTTAGAGAAAGTATAATGTCAATCTGATTTTTTGGTTTTTTTTTAAATGTCTTTTGATTTTTCAATTTTTTTTATCCATTCTTCCATACAGAAACAAGAAGCCTTATCATCCCACTAAGCTTGGCTATGTGAATTGCATGATGCCATTGTGTTATGTTAATAATGAACTCTCTTTTACGCATTCTTCATGTAATTATAATTTCATATTGCTGGGGCTAACTAAAACACATTATCTGTTGATGGTGTTGCATTTAAAATGAACATGATCTTAAAAATGTGATATGAGTAATTTGTAGTGCAGTTTTGCATAATGAACTAGTGATAAGTGATGTGGTTTTTGTTATGAGAGAATAACTTGCAAAATTATTCCTGTCGTCCATAAATCTTCATTGTTTTTGCAGATGTCATCTTCTTCAAGGTCTTCAAAGCAATTTGACTTTGAAGGACTTCAGCTTGCTGAAAGTTGCTCTGACCAACTGCCAAAGGTGCAGTCATCCAAGCATTCTTGCGAAGGTCAAGAGCCAATGATGGAGGTACCATCCATGTTCGAAAAATCTATTTCTTCTGTAAAATCAGAACATGTTAAAGAGATAAACATAAGATATTATTGGTATTCTCTTGATTACTATATGTGCAATATTAAGAAATAATTAGTTGCTGAGGGTGATATTGTGATCTGATTCTCATTTTCTTGTGTTCTTGACAGACTTGACAGTCGATACTCTTTAGTATACATCTGTTGATTAATGAAATATAATTCAGTTAGAAAAGTAATGATTAGAGAATAACAAATCATGTATGGAAGGATTCTCCTAATGATTTCATTGCTGCATGGCATGATCAGTGGGTCTGTTGTATACTAAGCTTGGGGTTGTTGGTATAGCAGTTCTCTTTCTAATACTTCATTTCTTATGTTTGATGTATGATAGGTCCATATTCAATCACCTGAAATGTTCAATCCACATACTAAACTATTAGCTATAAGTAATGCTATAGTTGATAATTGATTAAGTTTCCTTAATTAATAAGGAATGATCCAGGGATGTATGCCTGTTTCTCTAGTTAGAATTGTCAAAACCTCTCGTCTTTGTCCTTGGCAATGAACATATTATGAAATATTTGATTTGCCTCCTAGTCTAATGCTCTTGTTTTATAAAAAAAAAAGGAGTAAATTACATGACTCTTCCCTAATGTTCAGATAAGTTTTACTTGATCCCCCATTTTTTTAAAAAAGTATTATTCTTGACTCTTCTTACATTTGATATATATTGGCAAAACCTCCTCGTCTTTCTGTCATTGAAGGTAACTTTTTGAGTTATAGGAATTGTTTTTAAAAGTAAAATTACTTGACTCTTTGTAGAAACATGTAATTTACGCTATTATTCAGTATCTTTGTTGATTTGTTGGTAGATAAATGCTTTTACTTTTCAGGTTATTTTCCCATCCATAGAACTTTCGGGACAGGATGGGATTGCCTTTACAGTCTTCATTTGGTACTCTGTCCTATGGTTTATTTTTTGAAGGTTCTCTTGCAAATATGTGGTGGAATTTAAAAGCATCATTGTCAAATTCAATTTGTGCATTCCATTCTCCTCGTTTTTGTTTGCTTTTCTTCTCTCTGGCTGTAATAAATATTCTTTAATTGTGTTTGACGAAAGCATAATTGAATATATCCTAGTGGTTTTAGTTTCCTTGCGCTATTCTATGTACATGCAATAACATTCCTGAGATGTATATTAGTAATACATGGTAGTTTCTTTATCGGCTTTAAGATATTAAATTGGGCTGTAAAGTGCCAGTACTAGCTGTCTCGATAACATTTTTATTTATTTGTTGGAATCTTATTTTGTGAATAATTAGTTTACTTGTACAAGAAAATGAAGTTTGTGCTGTAGAAGCAATTGAAGCTTTTACAATATTGCCCGATTTGGCTTCAACTTCTGATGGCTATGTCATGACATGTTATGTTTTGCATCAGAATGCAGTGCGCTCAGTTATGTTTTGCCATGAAAAAAATGAGTCTACAAAGATAGATGGCAAATATTGTCAGCCTGCAGATTTCAGGAAGCTTCCTAAAGGGATGCCACCAAAGGAACTTTGGAATCAGCCCAATTTATTATCAGAAGAAATGGTCAGATGCATGAAAAACATATATATCTCTCTTGCAGATTCTGATATATCTACGAAGTCATTTATAGGAGAGAGTCAGCCCTCAGCTCAGTCACCATGCGAACATCTTCCTAATTCATTGAGGTGGTCATCATCTGAGCACTCAACAACCTCGTCATGGGTGCAGAGCCCACTTGTTGATGTAAAGGATTGTGATGTATTGTCTTCTGGGAATGCTTGTGATCCCTATCATGTTCGTGGTAAATTGAGTTGGGCTGATATTGGAAGTTATGGATCAGCAATTGAAGTATCTTGGATGTCAGTGGGGAAAAAGCAATTAGAGTATGCTGCTGGGGCACTACGGAGGTTTAGGTAAAAATTCTTTATAAATATCTGTTGCAGATTGGGTTAATCCCATGATTTTTGGGATGATCAAAGAATAAAGCTAGTCACATACTGAGATTGACTAAATTTTGTCTGATTTATGTTGTTTGCTTTTTCCTCTCTCTTCTGGTCCTTGGTATTTTGGGAATTTGCTATGTTTCTTGTTTGTTATTTCATTGATATTTTATATATACCCTATTACTGTTAAGCGAAAGGACTATGGGTGTAGATTCATCTGCCCCGTAATCAGAGCCAAGTTCTAAACCAAACAAAATTTCCATGGTAGATGAAAGCATGCAATCAACCATTCCCTCCTTTGTCTACTCCTGTTGTTGGTGATCATAATTCTCTACGGACCACCCAACACAGATAAAATAGCAAAAACTTCAGCGATGGTCCCGATCAGTCCTGCTGGTTTTCAAAGGAAAAGGCGGGATTGATCATCTCACTAGTGCAAAAACAAAACCAAGTTAGTCTGGGTTTTCTGTGCGTGGCCAAAAATGTCTTGGCCATGGCTTGATTGACTAACTCCATTGACTGTTGCTTCTTTCAATGTATGTGCTTCATATTCAAGGTTCACAAGAAATTTGCATTGGGAACGGCAGCATGGGATTGACTCTTAATGCAAAATATGTATATTCCTGCATAGGCTTTTTTAAAGTAGATTTGAATTTGCAAGATTTGGACTAGCTTTAGTTGCTGATAGTTATGAAATTTGAATTGATTAAATGAAGTTAAATATGGCCTCGTCTTCTTGAGTTTTGAACTTTGGGCATAAATTTAGGGGGGAAAATTCAAACTAAATTCTCTTTGAACCTCATACTTTCTTGCACGATCCCTTGAGTTTAAGAAATTTGAATAAATGAAGTTAAACCTGACCATGTCTTGTTGAATTTTGAACTTTGGGCATCAATTTGAATGAAAAGTTCAAATTAAAGTTCATGTTATTTGAATTTTGTTGCTGAGAACAGATTGCTCGTTGAACAGTTGGCCAAAGCAAATCCCATCCATTTGACCTCCAGTGAAAAACTTGCTTTCTGGATCAATTTGTACAACACATTGATCATGCATGTGGGTGCCCATACATGTTTTTTTTTTACTAATTAGTATTATAACGTTTTCAGAAACATGTTATAGCTTTCATGTCCCCATTTTAACAGGCTTATTTGGCTTATGGAGTCCCAAAAAGTGACTTGAAACTCTTCTCTTTATTGCAAAAGGTTTGATTTCTGATTTTATTCCATTCATTCTTCCCTCTTTTCCTTGCTTGAGCTTTTCTTAATTTTGGACTCTTAAAGGGGTGATATAAAGATTGTGTATGATGTGTATACTTGTTGTCGTAGTCTTAATACAATTATGATATTCTATTAAGGTTAAAGATTGTCTCCTGAGAATGTGGAGTTGAAAATCAGAAGTAGGTTTCATATGTTCATTGTTGGCATAAGCTTCTTGTGAAATCCTAAATTACGCCAGATCATTTATTTCCTATGCTTTAAAACTTCATGGAAAATTTCCTTCTGAATGCTATGCCTACTTGCTTGGAAACATTAAATACTGGAAATTTTTCTGTAGTCATGATGAATTAACCATGCTTAAGTATATTGAGATCTGCATATTTTTCTATGCATGTGATACATTTGTAAATTATATGCATTACTTTGCCCTAGCACAAACTTCTAACTATTTCTCTTTCTTGCCTTTCTAATGATGAGGGAGCACCTAAAGCTATACCAGGGGTCAAAAATCATTATAGCATGACTTTTTTAACCATTTCTCTTGGTTACTCTGATTTATATTCAGGCGGCATATACCGTTGGGGGTCATTCTTTCAGTGCAGCTGCAATTGAGTATGTCATTCTGAAGATGAAACCGCCCCTTCATAGGCCTCAGATAGTATGTATTTCGGTATCCCGTTGTACACAAGTCCTTGAATCATTCCATGACTCAGTTTCTGTTAACTGTGTTATCAGGCACTGCTTCTTGCTGTTCAAAAGTGCAAGGTGTCAGAGGAGCAAAGGAAGTTTGCAATTGATAACCATGAGCCTCTAGTGGCCTTTGCTCTCAGCTGCGGAATGTATTCTTCACCTGCGGTAATCTTATTGCCTATTTATAGTGAGATGTAGCGTCCAAATTTGCCAAACGATTAAATTTTATTCAATTTGACACTCATTTTCCTACCATGATGTGAGAGGCTTGTTTTATGTGGATGTAGTATATTTAACTTGGAATTTGCTCCAGTTGTTGCATAATCAATTGAAAAGAGAGAATGGTGAGAGTACTTACTTGACATGTAGGTATTGCCACTCTCTCAATCCCTCTCTTCAGTGGATTATCCAACAGCGGTAAAAGGTCCAATTGCATTTAGAAGGATGTATAACTATAACATGTAAATGCAGGTAAGGATTTATACAGCTAAAAACGTGAGGGAAGAGCTTGAAGATGCACAGCGTGACTACATTCGTGCAGCCGTGGGAGTGAGCAACAAGGGGAGATTGTTGGTACCCAAAATGCTTCACTGCTTTGCCAAAAGTTTTGTGGATGATGCAAGTTTGGCTGTGTGGATATCTCATTATCTGCCTCCTTCTCAAGCTGCCTTTGTAGAGCAATGCATGTCCCAGAGGCGCCAGAGCTTCCTCGGCTCTGGCAACTGTGCCGTACTTTCCTTTGATTCACGTTTCCGCTATTTATTCCTCCCCGTAACAGTCCCCTCCTCAACCAATCCTTCTTGAAAGCTGAACTGCAAACTGTATCACATTTAATCTGCCAAGGACGTTTCATTTCAGAGATGACAAGCTGAAGAACTTGTTTTTGGCCCATCAAACTGCAGAATCCTAATCTTTTCAGGTTAGAATTTGGGTTAAGCACAGACAAAAGAGAGGAGGAGGAAAGAAAAAAAAAAGGGGGATGGGGTTAGAATTTGTAAATCATACTTTCATTCACTTGCGGGTGCCTGAGGGCCAATAAGATCCTAGTGGATCTCTTTTGTTCTTTGGCCAATAAGGTTCTGTTGGATCTGATCTGAGATGTTAGAATGCAGCACCTTGTGCATTTTTTCCCCTTTATCCTCATTGTCATCATATCCTGTGTATCATTCAGTAATTCATGCCTTAGGTCTTATTTGCTTCGCTGTACCAATAAATTAATTCTGAATCTTTTTTGTTTTCCAATTAAATTAGCTGTCTTAAGCCCTGGTTATATGCGATTGATTTATTTCAATTTTTTTTAGCTCGCTTGAACACCATTTAGTTTTTCCAAAAGAATCATTAGTTCTAAATATTGTGCAACTCAGTTTAGGCTTCGTGTTAATGCACGGGTTCCACTATAATTTAATTTTAAAAATGGTAAATTTATTGTTAAAATTAGTTATGTTAGGAATTGGGTTAGATTGACTTATATTAATTTCTATATTTTTCAATATTATTGAAATTGGATCAGTCATTAAAATAAATTAACGTCTGGGTTCCGAACATAAGTTGATGCCTTGGTTCCTGGTTACTAGTTTAATGATGATCGAATTCGTTGTAACTTAATTAATATATTGTTAATAATTAGATGTATTTTTTACATGACAGAGTTTGAGAAAAGGATTAGTATGCAACTTGAATGATGAAAAGTAATGCAAATTTTACATTATATATAAAGCAGTGAATTGAAAAAAGAATTCTTATGCTCTACATAAATTTTCAGCTTGACTCCTATAGTTGAATGCCTTCAATTTGCTGCGTACACTTTACAAATGCTACAAAATTGATAAAAAGTTGTTATCTTCAAACCTTATCTTGAGATTTTTAGCTTGTGACAACCATTTGGTGCTATTGACTAATTTTGATTTGAGTGCTATTGGATCCCAAATTGAGGATTTCTCTCATATTGTGTTTTGCTGGTTGAAAGAGCTTGGACTAAAAAAATATTTGCTTAAGGGGAACTGAATTCCTTCAACTCAATGAAATTGTTGTAGGTTGCTTTCTCAAGAAATTTTAAGTACAGTTGAAATTGATGGTGCTTTTTATAAGTCATTTTACATAAGAAATTGTAAGATTTTTCTTGCTTGTGATAATGAGAGTATAAAGTTGGGGTAATAGAGATAATGTTGTTGAGATGGATGTGTAATCGCACAAGAAAAATAAGATCCAAAATGATTATATAAGAAGAATAGTTGTGATGCTTATTGAAGAGAAAATAATTGTTTGAATTTGTTTGGACATATAAAGAAGGCTGTTAAAGATGTCGATGAGGAGGATACATCATACAATAAGGATTCGTTTGAAAAGAGGCAAGGAAGACTAAAGAAAATCTCGATGAGCTCATTGAATAAGACATTTTGATTAATAATCTATCAAAAATTTGATTGCCAATAGAACACAATAACATTGTGTGATTTATATATCTAACCTCACTAATGAGATAGTTAGAAGATACTTATATGTAAGACCACAGAGAGAGTATATATCAAACATAAAAACCAATTTTAAAAGCTTTTATTGAGGTTCATGAATGTACAGTTTAACATTTATTTTTTAGATCTCAAATCACGTGATGAGCAATCAGATTTTGCCAACTTACAAAGTTGATATAAAGTCAATTTAATTAAGATTCATTTAACATTTACAATATTAAATTCAGGCGGTTAAAAAGAAATTTGACTCATCCTATTTAAGTTGAATTTCACTGGAGAGTAATTCAGTGCGAGCTTCACCTCTCAAAAAAAACCCTTAATTCGCCGCTTTCAACATCCTGTGAGGAAGATTTCACTCAAAAATCAATCAGCGCAAGCGTCGCCGTTCATAGAAGAGCGTCGATTCACCATATTCAAGCTTGTAAGTAGAGGTTGGATTTTTCTATTTTGGAGATAGTCCTCGTTCTTGGATGGTATTGTATACTTCTCTTCACCATATGTTTGTTTTTAATTTGTTGATCCTCCTTTTGAAAACAAAAAAGACATGCAAATGGTTCTAAGGGTGTTCTAGTTGATTAGACAGTTTGTATAATCGTCATCGATTCGAAAAACCCTAATTCATTGCACTTGAGACATTGCTGAGAATCGAATCATCGAGATCATCCATGTCGATCACACAAGGTATATGCTTATATTCTTTATTTGTTTCAATTTTTCTTTATTGGTAAAAATATTAAATTGTCTTGAATTGTCATAATGAGAACAATGTGCTCTTTTGCTTTAGAGTATAAGACCTTATCTTAACCCCCCCCCCCCAAATAAAGTACATATTCTTTCAATTGTTTCACTTTATAGTTGTATATTGTTTTTTACAATAACAAAATTTAGTGAGAGTTTCATAAAAACAACTTCTGTGATGGTTTTATAGTTAGTTGCAATCTGTGTCTAGTGAACAAGCCAAGAACAATTCAATGTAATATGCCTTATAGGAAGGAGTAGCTACTTTTTGGTCTTTAGCTTTGGTTTGAACTTTTGGATCTTGGGGTTTCTCATATTCAAAGTGGTTTGCATGTTGTTGTATGGCACATCATGAGAGCGATCTCAGAGGTCCAACAAGTTATCATAAAACAGGTCAATGGTTAGAAATTTCTTTATATAAAGTTCTCTATTTGGTTACTGAGAAAGTTGAGTAAAGGAAGAAAATGTCTGGACTTTTAGTAATTTCTTATATTGTTACTATTTTGAAATGGGAGATATTAATATCCATAATGATATTTCTATTTGTAAAATTTAGCTCTTCATTTACTGGTCAGCAAGTATTTGGTAACATTTGTATTTGTATACGAAAATGTGGCAAGAAACTTTGATTTTCCTTCACTAAGTTAGAAATCATGCAAAAGCATGATGCATCCTTGACCATCTTCATTTCATTTCCATGCTCTCTTATAACTAATACAAGGGGATACAAGCTTACAATCACTTACATATTTTTGTTTGTGTTTGGCAGGTTTGAGAGAGAATGATCAGAATAAACAACTATGGAATTTATGTGAAAGACTTGTGGTCGAAATCCCCCGAGAGGGGGAAAGAGTTTGGTACTTCATACAGGGTCATATTGAGCAGGTACTTTTTTCTCTGTCTCATTGTTCTCAATTTTATAAATCATGGTTGCTCTCGAATTTCACTAAGATATATTTCTTTCCTTCTTGCACTTACATATGATTTTTTGATTTTTAATTTATGCAACAGAGTGTTTCAACAAAGCAGGGATTGGACCATGAAATCTCTCATTTTAATCTCCCTTCGCAAATTCTCTGCCGAGTCATAAACATTCAACTTGTGGTACTGGGGACGTTTTGTTATCATATTGTTATTTTACCTTTTCTTTGTAAAATGTCTTGTTCATTATGTGTGTTTACCATGAAATTGTTTATTTTGTAGGTTGAACCGACAACAAGTGAAATTTACTTTCAGTTCACTTTGCTTCCGGACGTAGAAGTGAGAATTTCTCTGTAGGCATATATAGAATTTAAAGCTACCTATTCTTTGTAAATATATCCTCATAACTAAAAGGTGCATTTTATGGGTTCATTCAGTCGGATCCAACAGTTCCAGATCCAATCCCACCTGAAATACAAGAACATGAAGTACACTCGTTGTACAAAATGTTAACAGCCTCTTCTGAAGATTCGGCTAGGCAAGAGAGTCCTATTCCTTCATCTGTGATTTCAAGCCAGAGTATGCAGCTAGGAGTCCTTGCGACTGCGTCACATGCAATCATGACTGGCACTATGTTTATGGTCTATTGCAAACAAAGGTTGAGTTTATGTACATCCTGATTTGTGCTACACAAAATCATTAGTGGATAGAATGTAACGGGTTTTGATTAACTATCTCATTCAGGGCTAGCCAATTCGTTATTCGTTTGAACAAATATCTACAGGCAGTAAACAATAACATTCATGTTGGCATGAGGTTCAAGATGAGATTTCAGAGAGAGGACTTGCTTGAGATAAGGTATATCCTTGTTAGTTGTTTTAAAGGGTGTCATGTTTCATTCAACATTTGTGTTTTAATGTTGTATGATTCTTTTGATCAGTTCCTTCGGTACCATTATCGGCATCGGGGATTCCTCTCCGGCGTGGCCGAATTCCAGATGGAGGTCACTGAAGGTCTGACATTTTTCTTAATTACATATCTAATGTTGCTTTTATTATAACCAACATCATCTTCATTTTAAACATATATGATGTCTTCCTATATTAGATATACTGGGAAGAACCTGCCACATTTCAAAGGCCAGAGAGAGTTTCTGTCTGGGAGATAGAGCTAATTACTTCTTCAGGATTTGGAAGTGTTTCTGATCCAATAACAGTTAAGAGCAAAATGTCAAAGCCTGCTCACAATCTGTCTTCAAGTAATAGAGACTTCAACCTGCATTATTTCTAATGATTTTATAAATCTATTTGTTGGTTTAGCAATAACATCATTATGAAAATCAATTTTGTGCAGAACCGAATTTCAACTCCACTGGTTTGGATGATTCCTCAAGCTTTCTTTTTGAACCTAAAAAGAACAAAGCCAATAATACATCAGCAGTAAGAAGCTTTTGTAACTGGTTCTGCTGCTGTTTTAAGTAGGCTCTATCAAGTTCCTTTGTAGCCATTTCAATGGCAAATTGGAAGTATAAGGATTGCAAGGATTGTGTGCTATGTACTTGGTTGTCTCTCTTGCAACCATGAAGGCTGGATTACTGATGTCTCAGCAAACTTGTTTGTGTTTAGTGTTTTTTCTTTTTTAAAATATGTCAGTATTATAGAACTGGAGGGTTATGATATGAATGGTTATCCTATGCTTAAGCAAAGTGTACTCAATAGCTTTACTATGTTTGTGAAGTGGTTCTCTTATGTATTGCACCATCCATTTTAAAGGTTCTGCATAAATGAAGTCAATCTTATTCTACTTTCATGGTGTCCAACTGCTAAAGTCTTTAACCAAATTGATGCCAAAGTTGTATGTAGATGGGTCCTTCGATTAACAATGCGTTTACATTGAGTTTCCATTGTGAATCAAATGGCTTAAAACTACATCCATAGGCGCAGTACTTTCTAAGCATATCTTCCACTAAACATTACTTTAGAATTTATTATCAAGTTATTAAGAAATGATTTTTGGGGGTGAGAATTAATAGTCTTTTTCTGTAAAAAAATAAAAAACATCTCCCCTGAAAAAAACTTTAAATAAGGTATTTGACTAACGGTAATTAAGTTTAGTAGAATTAATAAATGATTTTTTTGAGATGAGAATTAACAATCTTTTTCTTTAAAAGACATCTCCCCACATAAAACTTTCAAATAATGTATTTCACCAAGGACAATTGGATCTAGTAAAAAGTGTTAATTATTCATATGGTGACAAATTAAGATTGAAATCCTCATTAAGAGAAGTGTGAACATTTAATATCTAACAGTGCGAGAAACAAGATTATAATTTTTTTATATAAAAATTTTTGAGGATGGGCTGTATTTACTCACGATCCAATGATAGGATGAAATCCTCTTGCACCATAGATCATACAAATGTTAAGGAGGGTGAGCAAATGATCAATTACCCTCAGACGTTCACTTAAACACCAAAGAGTTAGAATACCATTTAACCCACGGACAATATGTAAACAAGAGTATATTCAATTAAAAAGGATAAATGTAAAGAAGTTATTTTGGGCCCACCGCAAATACTACATGAACCTAGAAGTTTGTGCATACATGAATCAGTCAACATGAATTAAAATTTCAATTTTCTAGGCTCATTCAATGAATATAAAACTATTGCCATTTAATGTTTCTAGAAGGTTTCCCATTTTAAAAATGCTATTAACTTTGATGTTTAATGTAAAACTCAATTGACTAATTTAAGATGGTAAAAAAAATTGACTAATTTAGATAGATAAAAAAAGTTAAATAAATTACTTAAATTATAAAATATATTACATGATTATATCATCATATTATATACCAACAAATAAGTCATGCAAATTAATTTAGAAAAATCAATAAATAAGTTACCTGCTTATTTTCTCCATGGTTCCAATGCTCTAAATATATTTTTAGATGTATTAAGTATTTTAAATTATTTTTTTAATGCATCTAATCTCATGAAGCAAAGTTCCTAAAGTGATACTTCAACTGTTGGATAACCTTATCTTTCCAATAAAAAAAATATAAGATAAAGAACACTTTTCAAAGAATTTGAGCCTTTGAGGCATGACATACGATAAACGATATTTAATTATGAAATAGCTATTAACGAAAAGGGGGAAAACAAAATTCAAGGTCCATCATCACCATCACCTATCAAATTACATATATCTGTACACTCCACCAGGCTGCACAGCGAGCAAAGTGTAATTAAATGGATCAATCAACGGCAGAGTTATACTTAACTTAAAAAATTTTTATTAGAAAATGTGCAGTAAATAACGAAAATCATTTTTTAGGTAACCATAATCTCTAATTTTTAAGTTAAACTATATTTATATTAGCGTTGAAAAATCACGTTCAAGCAAATCAAGACAGAACTTTTCTCAATTATTTACCTAGTAAAAAGTAAATCACATAGAAAAGTATTTCATTCTTTTAATCCAAAGAGACACTTAGTACTTACACATTTTTCTTTCTTTATTAAATATTTCAAAACTTTTTTCTATTAGTACAATTAGTTATTGTAACTTTACTCTGTTATTACTACATTTAGCTTTGCACAGTAGCTTACAGTACTATCAATGTAAAGTTAAAGTTTATTAAAGAGAAAAAAGAGCAAGGGTACCATGTTAAAAATTGAGAGAAAGTATAAATATTTGTAGACTAATTTTCTTCAAAGATAATTACCTAACAGCCCTCGATGTAGTGTGAATGAAAAAGAATTAAATGCATCAAATAGTTAAAGTACATACCAGTATTGACGAGTTCGAAACCCTTGCTTGAAAACTACCAGAGGTCTGAAAAATTCAGAAGGGAACTATGAGACTTATTTATTACTCGCAAGCAAAAATTTAACTGTTTTCTTTAATGTTTGGATGAGCTTTCGGGCAATTTGACTTTAGTAAAAGCTACTTGTAAGCATAAGCGAAACTTTTAACTTCCTTACTGTGAAGGAAAATGACCATGAAAAAAGAGGAGAGTCTTGAGATGATCCTACATTACTTTGGTGAAAAAATAAAATTACTCCATTGAATCCAATAATTTAATGTTTACAAAAATATTCAAAAAAGAATATTCAAAAAACAAAAAAATTAAATAAATTTTAATTTTTTAAAATTATCACATTATATGTATCTGTAATATAAATATGTATTGTTTTAATAAAATTCATGTCCTTTTTAATGATAGTAAAACAAACATCCAAATAAGTTTTAGTTATCAATTTAACTTTTTTTGCAAACGTTAATACAAACATAAATCACATTATATAATCTAACATTTGCTCAATTTTAAGTTTGCAAAAGTCAAATTGAAAAAAACCATTTTTGCAACTACCACACCTTTGGGCAACTAAGAAGAAATTTGACTCGCTCCAAGTAAGATAAATTTTACTCAAATATTTTAATAGAAGATTCGCCTTTCAAAAAAGCTCTACTTCACCACATTTAACTTCCTATAAGATTTCACTATATTTACAATATCAAACTTAGACAATGGAGAAGAAACTTGATTTGCCCCATTTAAGATAAATTTTAGTCAAGAACATTTCAATGTAAGATTCGCCTTCTAGAAGAACTCTAATTTACCACATTTAACATCCCATAAGAAAGATTTCCCTACAAGAACCTTTCAGTGTGAATTTTAACCCGTCCCATTTAATGTAAATTCGATTTAAGAACCCTTCAGTGTGGGACTCATTTATCAAAGAAAATCTAATTCACCACATTTAACATCATATGAGAAAGATTTCACTACATTTACGGTTGAGAAGAAACTTAACTCGTCCCATTTAAGATAAATTTCACTAAAGAACCTTTCGGTGTGAGATTCATCAATCATAGAAACTCTACATCACCACATTCAACATTCTATAAGGACGATTTCACCACATTCATAACATTAATTTCAAACGGTCGTAAATAAACTTAACTCACCCCATTTAAGGTAAATATCACTAAAGAACCTTTCAATGTGGGATTCATCTCTCATATAAACTCTAATTCACCACATTCAACATTCTATAAGGATGATGTCACTACATCTACAACATTATATTCAGATGGTTGAGAAGAAACTTAACTCGCCCCATTTAAAGTGAATTTCACTAAAAGACCCTTTCAATGTGAGATTCATCTATCATAGAAACTCTAATTAACCACATTCAACATTATGTAATGATGATTTCACTACATTTACAAAATTAAATTTAGATGGCTAAGAAGAAACTTGACTCTCCCCATTTAAAGTGAATTTCACTCAACAACCATTCGATGTGAGGTTTTCCTTTCAGAAAACCTCTAATTCACCATATTCAACATTATATAAGGAGGATTTCACTACATTTACAACATTAAATTTATACAGCTATGAATAAATTTGACTTGCCCTATTTAACGTGAACTTCACTCAAAAACCTTTTAATGTGAGGTTCCTCTTTTAGAAAAAACATTTTATGAGGGAGATTGAACTACATTTACAAGATGAAATTCAGACAGCTAAGAAGAAACTTGACTCACCTTATTTAAGGTGAATTTCATTCAAGAACCTTTCAGTATAAGATTTTTATTTTAGAGAAAACTCTAATTCAGCACATTCAATATCCTATAAGAAAATTTAGCTATATACACAACATTAAATTTAGACGGTTGAGAAAAAACTTGACTCACCCTATTTAAGGTGAATTTCACTCAAGAATATTTCAATATGAGATTCACATTTTAGAAAAACTCTAATTCGCAACATGCAACATTCTCTTGGAGAGATTTTACTGAAAAACCAAACAGCGAAAGCATGACTTTTCATGGAATACCACTAATTCACCATATTCAAGCTTGTAACTAGGTTTTTGATTGGGCTATTTTGGAGATAATCCTTGACCTTGCATGGGATCGCATCGTTCTCTTTAAACGTGTTCTTTTAAATTTGTTGGTCCTCCTTTATGAAAAATCATGCAAATAGTTTTAAGGCTGTCATAACTAAATAAACATTCTATGCCATCTTTAGTGGTTCGGAAACCCAAATTCACTGCAATTGAGACTAGCTAAGTACTACAAATATGAGATACCACTCACTTCTTTTCTACAAAACCGAAGCTCAAGTACTAAACATATTTCGCAAAACAAAATAGTGATCAACGTCTTGATAAGCAGCCCAAACGATGTCATGTTTCCCCTGTTTTGTACTCTAAAAATTCTTGCAGAGCTACACAAAACCTCACATTTCAGTTCAGCTAGGATCATTAATAAAAGCAAACGCAGGCATTCTTTTACTTATTGCCATCCATCCATTAATTATCTCAGACTCTGTAACGCATATCATTTCTGTCTTGAGGAGATAAACCCTAAATATTCCACAAGACACCTAAATTAAAGCACCATGCATTGTAGCAAAAGTGGGCTAGAATTCAATTTTTTATTTCTCATGAGAATTATCATATGAGTTTGCATATAGTTATTGCTTCTTCCAATCATCTTCGGAAAGACTCAGATTCATCATACCTTGTGATATACGCAATTCATCCGTCAATGACTAGCCTAGCCCATATAGTCACATGTTGACACACGGTAGGATCTTTCAATAAACTTCCAAATTCGATAATCTGAAGTTCAATGTTTATCAGTAAATTTAGGGATTTTCCAAGCTTTGTGTTTTTAAATATAGGTCTATATTTGTATTTCTGTGGCATTTTTAGATAGAATTTTGTTTTGTTTGATCCAACAAGGTTATACTCAATTTCGATTTCCCTAATTTTAGAAATACAGATTGGTACCTTCTAACATTAAGAGGGCCTTCACCAGGAGAGCCATCGCCGCCTTGGATGCAAGTGGTGACGCACTTGCTTGTGCAGGATTCTGCTTTTCTGGACTTAGGTCTTTGGATTTTTGCCTTCCGGCAGCCTTCAGGCGACGGACATTCACCCGAAAGTGTCTGAGGTATGTTGGAGAGGGTCTCCGGTTGAGGCGGTTCCTGAGCATAAGCACAAGCTATGGCGGCGGCGGCGGCCGAGCTCACCATACTCACAATACTGATTCTTCTGCCGCTCACCGCCGATCGGACAACCTTGTTGGAGCAACTATTACGATTGGTCTCGCCACATTTAATGGCGGGCATTAAAGGCCGCCACAATTTTGCCCCATAGATTACCATTATCTTCTACTTGGGCTGATTTTAACTCTTTCACGTATATCATCTTCTCTTCTTCACCATTATCTTCTTCACAACTTGAGTGGCCCACATTTGCAAAATTTGCGTATGAGATAGAGACGAATTGGACACCGCTTTATGTTTTTTTTAAAAGTATTTTCCTATCACCACAAACAAACACACGAGCTTTCAGATCCTTAACAAAATGAGAAGACATGGTTTGGAGGGTGAGGTTGAAATCTCAAAATAGGTCACAGATCAGATAATTTCTTGTTTTTTTTTGGAAGTATATAGTAATTAACAATTTAAGCTTAATGTGAGGTTGAACCCATAATTTTTTATTTATTTAAACTTTTTGATCCCACCAAAAACTTGCCATACTAGGTCTAAAATAAGTTAACAACTTCTAACTATTTTCTTTTTTTTTAAAAAAAAAAACAACTATCACTTGAAATTATATTTAACGAAAAGGGTTAGTTAGCACATCATACAGAATTTTTTAATAGATGAATACTTATGGTTAGAAGAGAAAAAAAACAATTATCACAATTATCAAGTCTAAACTGTTCCAGAAAAAAGCATGAAGCTTTTAGCTATTGCACCTATGATATCATTTTGAATATCAGTTTGTACGAGAATGTCACCCTTATCTTGTGAAATTCATGATTACCATATGTTAGGGAAATCTATGACTAATACTTTTTTTTTTTTGGGGGGGGACCTTATAGTAAAGTGGGTTGTATGTTTAAATGTTCAGGTACTCTAAATGATGCTATTGAAGCATATATCTTATGGTGAAAGATTGTACAGTAATGTGATTTGTGAATATGACATCTTGTATACTATTATGAATATTATAATATCATCAAGTGTGGATGTCCATAACCTTTGTCTTTTGAAATTCTACACTTAAAGTTATATTGGATGTTCATAACCACATAGACTCTTAGGATTCCACTTTATGATTAAAGACTATAACATCCAATGCCTTTATGTTGTATCATAATGTTGATCGATTCTAATGCCTTTATGTTATATCATAATGTGGATTAATTTCTATGTTTATGGCATTGTAGCTCTTGAAAGGATTTGGTGCCTATAAATAGGATTGTAGCACAAAGAATTGTATAGATATGAGAAACACACATGAATAAGAATTACTTTCTCCTTCTTCCCCAATTCTCTCTTGTCTTGCTCATCTATTTCTAATTTCATTTATTTTTATAACATATACGATACTATTTTAGACTTTGTTGTGCTAAATTGGGTTGTGTTTTAGGGTTAGATGTATGAAGAATGCACGATTCATGATTCTTAATACTATGATATGTCACTACTTTTTTTTTGCCGGTGAAAAGGAGATGATATTAAAAGGAATGTCATAGTACAACAAAGACAGAAAGGAAGACAGAAAAAAACCACACCAAAGCAAAAGAAACCATAACAGAAAAAAACTATCCATGATCATCAGAGATAAAGGCGAGATCATTATCCAAAATAAATCTAAGAGCAGAAGGGGGTCTCCACATCCAGTTAGGCGGACACGACCCGTTCATGGAAGCTTTTGCGACCCAATCAGCAAGCAAATTCGCTTCCCTGGAAATCCACAAAAAATCGTGGTTTCTAATTAATTTCCTCTTTTCAAGGATGTTTTCGAGCAAAGTGTTACAACGCCAATCAGGACAAATCTGGCTCTTTTTGACACAATTAATTAGAGGTTGATTATCTGATTCAAAGATCACCTCATCAAATGATTAATAATAGCATAATCGAGGGCTTCTAGAAGAGCCATACATTCCGTCATAAACGGAGACTCTGACAAAACCCTTTTGCTTAAACCATCAAGAATTCCGCCATTAGAGTCACGGACAACCAAAGCAATTGCTGCCAGATTTTCATTTCTAATAAAAGCCCCATCAATGTTGATCTTTAGAGCATTACCTGAAGGAGGCTGCCATTTGGAACAGCTTTTTTGAACAGAGATAGATGAATCCACAGCTGGTGATGACCATTTTCGGGCCTCCCAAAATTCCTGCAGCAGAGTACCAGCCTGGGTGAAAGTGAAAAGTGGGTCAGGGGTCAGATTGTGGAAGATAAAATCACATCTACGCTTCCAAATTTGCCATAAGAGCATGGCTAGATAAGCCTTGTGCCATTCACTCAAATTAGCATTACATAGCAGCCAATTAATCCAAGCGTTGATATTGTCTACATGTTCATTTTGGTAGCGGAAGGAGAAGCAACTACCAAACCAAGTTAGTTTTACCCAATCACAAAGAAGAAAGAGATGAGATGTTGATTCAACTTTTTTGTTACAAATAAAGCACAAGTCAACAGCTGTACATTTACGTTTCTGCAAGTTTTGCATAGTGGGGAGGGCATTTGATAGTAGCTTCCACATGAAGTTTTTGACTTTGTGAGGAACCTTTAATTTCCAGATTTCCTTCCACATTTTCCTACGGCACAGATTTGAAGATTCCGCTATGGAGGTGTCACAGTCACACCCAATTTTTTTAGCAATCTTGTAACCCTCTTTGACTGTGTAATCTCCTTTCATACCATCCGTCCATATCCATCTATCCTCTCTTCTAGAAAGAGCAATCTGAACTTTCCTAATTGCTTGACATTCTCTTTCACTCAAAAAGGGTTCAATTAGAGATAAATTCCAGCCCTCATCATCTAAAAGATCAGACACCCTTAGGTTTGAGAGAGAAGGGAAAGGGCAAGGTGATAGCAATTTGAAAGAGTTCAAGTCCTTTACCCATGGATCTCCCCAAACTTGAGTTTTCCTACCATTGCCTATACTTGATAAGATATTCCTTTTAAGCACTTTCCGGCCTTCAAGAATACTATTCCACATCCATGAGGCATTGCCTCCTTTTTTTGCTTCCAGAAAATTACAGTTTGGAAAGTATTTCCCTTTTAAAATTCTGACCCAAAATTGATCAGGATCTCTTAAAATTCTCCATCCCAGTTTTGCCAAAAGAGCAAGGTTAAAGGCTTCGAAATCTTTGAAGCCCATGCCACCGATAAGTTTATCATCTTTTAGTTTTTCTTTAGAGACCCAATGAATTTTTCTGTTGTTATCAGTCTCTTTCCACCAGAAATTAGAAATAGCTTGATCAAGTTTAGCCAAAGAAGTTTTTGGAAAAAGAAAGCATGACATTGGATAGACAGGAATAGAGTTTGCAACAGATTTAATCAGTACCTCTCTACCCGCCTCAGACAAAAATTTCCTCTGTCAGCTTTGCATCCTTTTCTTGACTTTGTCAATGACAAAGTTAATTGGTTTGACCTTTGAGCTGCCCCAAGTAGTTGGAAGACCCAGATAGTTTCCCGGTAGGTCTGAAGCTGCAATTTGAAACAAATGACCTATTTCTTCCTTAAGTAAATTAGGGACAGAGTTAGAAAAATAGATGCAAGACTTTTGAACATTTATAACCTGTCCGGAAGCATGACAGTAAAGATCTAAAATATTTTTCATGTTTCTACAGTTAACAAGATTTGCTTGAAGGAAGAAGACCGAATCATCTGCAAAAAGGGAGTGGGTGATTATTGGGCATCTCGGTGTTAGCTTAATTCCCTCGATCAGACCTCTCTCCTCTTGCTTTTCAATCATTTTGGAAAGCACATTGCTGACCATAATAAAAGGTTAGGGGGACAGAGGGTCCCCTTGCCTCAGACCCCTCTTAGGAAAAACTTTGGAGACACGTTTCCCTGAAAGCATGATAGAAAAATTAACAGAGGATAGACACCAATAGATCCTTTGGATCCAATCTTTGCAGAAGCCCATTTTTGCTAAAACAGCAACTAGAAAATCCCACTCAATTCTATCAAATGCCTTGTTCATATCCAGCTTCAAGGCAAGTTCGCAGGAGCTCTTTTTTGATTTAAGATGATGGAAAGATTCATGGACAACAACAATATTGTCTTGAATCAATCTCCCGGGTACAAAAGCTCTTTGACTTTCAGAAATAAGATTCCCAAGCAGTGGCTTAAGCCTATTAACCATAACTTTTGAAAAAATTTTATAAGAGAAATTACAGAGTGAGATGGGTCTATAGTCTCCTACATTTTCAGGGCAGTCGATTTTAGGAATGAGAACAAGATCAGTTGTATTAACATCATCCAAAAGGAAACCATCAGAGAAAAACTTTTTAATGAGAGCACAGACCTGATTGCCAATGATGTGCCACTGCTTTTGGTAGAAGCTTCCAGTGAATCCATCAGGACCAGGGGCTTTAGAAGCTCCTAGATCAAACACTGCTTTCTTGACTTCTTCCATGGAGACCTCAGCCATGAGATTTTGGTTGTCTAGGTCCAATACAGAATTGTCAACAAAATCCAGCGCTTCATTGAAATTTCTTTGATCTGAGCTGTTAAAGAGATTTTCATAAAAAATCTCTAAAACACTTGCCAATTTCTTCCTCTCCTTCAGCCCAGCTTTCGTCTCCTCTTTTTAAGCGCGTAATCTTATTTCTGCACCTTCTTCTAACAGTGGACAGGTGGAAAAATTTGGAGTTTTGGTCCCCACATGTCAACCATTGAATTCTAGATTTTTCAGCCCAGTATAGTTCCTCCTGCTCCCACATGGCATTCAAACTCTGTTTCAAAGTTGCAAGCTCCCTAGCTGTGTCTTCATTCCATTCCTTGTCCAAACAGATTCGGATATCTTCCATTAATCTATTAATTGCTCTTCCACTGTTTTTGAAAGTCTTTTTGCTCCAGTCAGTCAGAATATTACTCAGATAGGTTAAATTTCCAACAAAGGCTGATAGATTCTCCTCTGTGTAATTTCCCCACCAATTATTTCTGACTACCTCTTCTAACTGGGGGTGAGCAAGCCAATGAGCATCAAATCTAAATACTTTAGGAGAAAAGGAGTCTTGATGCTCATATTCAATGAGAATTGGGCTGTGATCAGATCCAATAGCATTCAAGACGTGGCATTGGCCATTTGAGAATTTGGTTCTCCACAAATAGTTTGAGATAGCTCTATCAAGGAGCTCCCTAATGAAATCTTCATCATCCCTGTTATTGGCCCAGGTGAAATTACAGCCCTTAGAAGTAACCTCCATCATCTCACAGTCAGACAAAAAGTTTCTAAATCTGCTAAGATCTCTATCTGTTAAGGCACGCCCCCCTTCTTTATCAGAAAAGTATAGCATATCATTAAAATCTCCAAAAAGGATCCAGGGGGTTTCATTAGTGGGAATTAGACTCCTTAGAAGGCTCCACCAGTGCTCTTTTGAGCTGTGATCAACAGGTCCATAGACACATGAAATTGTACCAAAATAACTTCCACCACAACTTATATTATCAATATGAATTAGATGCCTATCAACTATTCCAGCATTGAGACTAACTTCGTCTTTCCACCACAAAGCTAAGCCTCCTGATCTTCCCACAGGGTCAAAATAAACAGAATTTAAGTAACCCAGTTTTCTCTTAATCCTTTCAATTTTTCCTCTTTTCATTTTTGTTTCAGCCAAAAAAACTAAGTCTGGACTGTAGCTCCTGATTAGAAACCTTAGATGACGAACTGTCAAGGTGGTTCCCAGACCCTGACAGTTCCAAGAGAGGCAAATCATTGATCCCTGGTGGCTGTGCACGGCCAGCCACCACGCCTTTCGTTAATATCCGACCCCTGATTTCCCCTTTCATAAGAGTTTGAGGACTCACCTGTGAAGAGCATTCTTCTAGCCTTTCCTTTTTTTTTTGGGTTTCCTTTCATCATCCGAATCTCTGTTACCCTCAACAAAGGCCAGGGGACCCCCAAATTCAAATGGCATTTGCATGAACTGCTCATTCCTCCTTCTCCTGAGGGCTTCTTTTTCCATTGCGTGTAGGTGATGTAAGTCGACTTCTTCATTTCTATTAATGAGAGCTTGCTCGCTGTGCTCAGATTTGCTTGGGGAGTCCGTCCCGTGATGCTTTCATCTTTTTGCAGTTGGTGACTCCCATTCTTCTTGCGCACTACGTTTTAGAAGGACCCTATTTAATTGAGTCGTGAGGAACACTACCTCCTGATTATCAAAAGGGACGATTGCTCGTGGTTCTTCCTGTACCTCTGGTTCCTCATCCACCAGGTCAACTCGATACCTGACTCCTTGCTCATTGACGCTGTACACAACCCCTTCATTTTTTCCTTCAAGGTTATTGGACCTTATCCTCCTCGCCCACAATCTCTCAGCAGGGGGCTTGGGGTTTACTGGTTCAAGAGTACCAGGCCCAATTGGTGGTGGAGGCCCAAAAATAACGTGTTGGGTTCCATCATCGGTCCACTTAGCTTGTCTTAGCAGAGTGGTTGAGGATTCTGCAGATTGCAAGTGGATCATGTGTGGCTGTCTCCTAGTGTCACCTACAAAGGTTGACTGTGATCTCTCATCATTAGTCTCAAGTACATTGCGCCTCCCTTCCTCATTCTCGCTGCTCTCGGTCTTCCTTGGGACTCCCAATGTGCATTTAATGTTTTCTCTTTCCCCATGCACGTCCCGTCCATTACCGTCCTTACTGTGCAACTTGCTCATCGGAGAGGAGGTCGGCGTTTTTTCCTTACGAGCTGAGCGGATCGCCGGGGTGCAAAGACTAGAATCATATTTCATGGCGTGATTTTCATTGTCATCAGGCTGGTGTAGACATGATTTGTAGTCGTGCCCTATTCTTCCACATTTGTAACAAAGTCTGGTTAATTTTTCATATTTGATTTTGACTTCAGCATTTTTCATTTTCCTCGGTCTAGGTACACTAAAACCAGCGATAAGGGGTCTTTCCAGATTGAGTTCCACTTTGGCTCTGCCAAAGCTTTGCTTATGTGCAGACTTGTTTGCTGGGTCCTCCAGTTCTAATACATTGCCTATTCTTTCCGCCATCCTTCGTATATTGAGTTCTGACATGCCTTCTGGGGGGACATCATGAAACTGCACCCAAAGCACACATGTGTTGAATTCCAGCTCACTATCCGTGGTGAAAGGCGGTCTAAACTTGAGTGCTAGGATATTGTTACTTATAAACCAAGGCCCTTCGTCCATGATACGGCTTGCTTCCAGCTTCTTTTCAAAGGTGAAGGAGAAGATATTGGTTCCTAATGGCTTTATCTCCAGTTTTCCGTTTACATTCCAAATGGGTATAATGATATCCTTTACTGTCCTAAGACCAATATTAGATTGAGTGATTATCTTACCCACCAGAATGTGTTCTACTGATGAGCTGCCATTTCTATCTTCCCATTGAAACTCTAACAAGTTCTTGCTTTCTTCCTCCTTGGGCAGTTGATGCTCCATAACTCGATCGCTCATTTCCGTAAACTCCATAACAAAACTTCTGCCGGCGACGGAAGAAGATTTGGATGCAGAAACCAGTACTAAGAGACTGAAGCACCACACGGGCGAGTCTATGATATGTCACTACTAAAAACCTCAGTGGTTAGCTTTATGTCCAAACCCTAGACAATAATATCATTATTTCCTTTGGTTAGGACTAGTGCAAGCTCTTAGGATACAATGACCCTGGACAATGTAATTATTTCCCCTTCGATTTTTGCCCTAAAAATTTACTTGAATCTTTATCTTCATCCTTGCCAAGCTTCATATGCCGCAGTCTTAGGGTTTCATTTTTGTTCTCGTTGATCTTCATCTTCTTCCTTTGAGCTTCGCCTTCTTCTCACTTGTTGCATTTTGGGTTGCCGGTGGGTTTGTGCTGTACTCCACTCCCAATCGCTCCATAGGTTGTTTGTGGTGATTATTTTGGTCTAAGCTCTATATTTTTGGTTTGACTTCTATTTCAATTTTATGCTATAATTTGTTTGATTATGCTGTTTATTTTCAAAATTGTTGTGGCGGCTTGAGACT
>QFDD01001554.1:0-28220 GCA_006871305.1 Vachellia collinsii | reverse complement strand
AAGTCTTTCGGTTGGCATCATTTGGACAGCACATGCTAAAGAAGGTGATTCTTCATTACACATAGTATCTGATAAGCTCTCCAAACCTTCTGAACAGTCATCAAACCTGCATGAAAAATACACATAAAATATGTTAGCCACGATAAGTTCACAACACATCTTTCAAAGTTTATTTTATACAATGAAATATAACTTACACATATTCATTGCCCCTTTAATCGTCTCTCCCACACAGCATAGCATCATCTTCAATTTCTCCTTCATCTACGTAGAGATGCCCACTTTCACAATTGAAATTAATTAAATGCTCTATTCCTTCATCATCTACAAGGTCCACAAATGTGCTTGTATCAAATTGTAGCGTGAACTTCATAACACGTTGATTACTCTCTTTCCCCACAATTGAGGATATTTTTGTTCTCAACTCTTCAAAAGTTATGCTTTCCTTAATTACTCTTGATCTTACTATTCCCCCAACATAGGTTGTATTGCCTGCTACACCCGCTACAAACCATCCACCTATGTGAAGGAAACAAAGTATGCTCTTTACGGAGGTGCTAGCCATCATTTATTTCTACCTGCACAACACAGTTGTTATTAACAAGTTCATCTCCAATATTAACAACTATTGGTGCTGCTGTTAACAATACATTTTGATTCAAACATCAGTACTTAAAAACCAGACAACTTTTACTTTGACCTTCATGGTCACTTTCCACTTTTCACATGTACACATAACAATAAAAACCCATCAACAATGCACAAATCCAAAACCCTTCATAAATACCATTAACTATACGAAACCAATAAAATGTAGTTAAAATTTTCGCACTAGACATGAAGTTGTTGTTAACAAGTTTACCTTAATAGTTAACAACTATCACTGCTACTATTAACAATACATTTTCCACTTTACACAACACGTTATACCCATAACTTTTTTTACCTTCATCTTCATTCCCATGCACATGAATTGCAGAAACAGAGCTGATATAACAGAAAAACAGAGCGTTCATATCCTGGTAATAAAGAATTAATTTATTAATTTATACCTAAAAGTATTACACCTAAAAGTAAAGTAGTCATCCCTTATAACATCTTCAAATCATCAAACTCACATTTAAATCTCAATATTTCCACAAAATCAAAAATCATCCAGATTTCAAGTCAAAAGAATAATAAACAAGAGGATAGTATGGTGCAGATTTCCACAGACATTGTAGAAGCTAAGAAGACCTATTATTATTCCTTCTATTATTTTATTATCAATATTGTCATAGCAACGTTGGGTGAACAAACAAAGCTTCAAACCAGATTTCATTCACACCTGTTTATTTTTTCACCTCCTACCACTGTTGTTGCTGCATTTTAGCACTTCTTCACTCTCCCCCAAACATTATCTACCTCATTAGACTATCGCATGGAATGCAGCGATGAGACATTGCGAGGCTAGAATGCACTGACAAAAGGGATGGGTTGGAGTTGCTCCGACGTACATGACTGAAGGGGAGAGAGACAGAGGCAAAGATGCAATCGTGAGAAGCAAATCATTATATAATGGGAAGAAAAAATGAAAAGGATTAAGGGCATAAGGGTAATTGAATCTCTTCAATTTATTACAATGAAGTCCCGCAGGACTTGAAAATAAATATGCGATTTCGTGGGACTGTTTAATTATAAAATCCCTTACACGGGACCTAAGTGTCATTTCCCAAGAAATTTTCGGTTCTGAATAAACTTTCACTTATAAATTATTAATTACTTTTTTTTAATTTTACCCTTATTTAATTTTCCTTGAAAAGAGAGAAATAAGAGAGAGAGTTTATAAGAATTTGTAAATATGTAGAAAAGAAAATTTGAATAAAGGTATACTTGTAAAATTCTATCAATTCAAGACATATTAATGACTTAACAATCATTTTTTAGTATAAGAAAATTAGTTAAAAGAAACTTATAATAAAGACAAAAGTGACATTTCTTCTCAATTTTTTTTGTTGGTTCAGAAAATTTTTAATTACCTTAAACTAGAAGAAAACATTTTACCCATATTTTTCATGTATAAAAAAAGTTGATGAACCTGTAAAAAAATATCATATTTAAAATTTTATTGGTGAAATAAAATTTAAGAAATACATATATTTTCTATGTATAAAAATTTATCAAGTCATTTTGACCAATAAAATCTTTACTAGGAACTTCCCCTAATTTTCATGAAATAGTTCTGTATTTGAAGGATTTTGAAGGCTTCGTAAAATTTTTGAATTAACTGGGAAAATTAATATTTTGTCACTCAACTTTTAATCCGGCTGTAACTCAGTTCTTAAACATTGACTTGGTGCAACATAGTTCCTGTAGTTTTGACTCGATTGTAACTCAATCCCTAAACATTGACTTATTGCAACTCAATCCCTATTATTTTAACCATTTTATAATTTATTCCTTATATTTTAGAAAATAAATCATATATAAGGACTAAATTATAAAATGGTTAAAACTATAGGGATTGAGTTATAGTGAGTTAAAGTTCAAAGACTGAATTACAACCGAGTGAAAGCTATACGGACTGAGTCACAATTGGGGTAAAACTGTAGGGATCAAAAAGACTAATTTTCCCTAATAAAAACTAAAAAAAATAATGGGTTTTTGACTTGGCCTAGTTTCACCAGCACAATGTAAATGCTCAGCATGTAATCAACATATTATTTGAGTTTAGAAGCGAGGCCCCACCAAGCTTCAATTATCTCGCAAGGGCAAGTTGGCCTTTGGATAGGTTTCATAATTAAGAATCGTATTAACATGTTTATATGTGTGCATATGTTTTTAAATTGTATAAAATATAACTCACACGTATTATGCTTAAACAAAATCTTAAATAGGTATCAATTATCACTTTGGTCAAAGTTATGCATATAAAATGTTTTAGATAGTACAACTATCCCACCAGATCAATCTGTTTAAAACATTGTTACGTATTAAATATGGATACATTTTCCAACATTATTTCAAAACTTTGGTTGCTAAATGGCAAGTGACTAGCCCAGCCCCTTTTATTATACCCAACTATAATAACAGTTCACATACAGTTAAATAGATTCTAGGAAATTTTTACCTAATTCAAATAAAAAACAAGAAAAGAAATATATTAGTTGGCTTATGGGAAATTTATAATTGTTTAAACAGTGAAACACAAAAAAGGATGTAGTTGACTTGAAGACAAAAGGACCTTCCAACAGGACCTTCCAAAAAAAAAAAGGACCTTCCAACAGTAGATTTCGATATTTCGTGGAAATCTCGACCTACTGTGAATATATTATACTTTTTATTTTAAGATCATTTTAGTATTATTTATTATATTTTCCGATCACATTTTTTACATTGACCAAAGCCTTTTCTTTTGATGCTTCACTAAGAAATTAAGATACACATCCATCGCACCAGCTTTGAACATATGCAATTTTATGCTCAAACAAAACTTAAGTAGTGTTAATTATCACTGGAGCCAAAGTTAATGCATATACAGTTTTATTAGGCAGTCGGCATCCCCACACATGCAATCTATTTAAAACATTATTAAGTACTAACTGTGGGTACCAATTCCAACTATGATTCCAAATTTTGGTTTGTTACATTTTTAAATATTAGCTCATTCTGTTGAATCTAAGTATAATTGTCCACTTTTAATGTAAAAAATCATATATACTTCAAATAGGGGAAGAAAAAAAGTTTGGCAGAAACATCCAGTACTTTTCCTTTTGGGTTGGTACAGTAAATTTCTGCCTAATTTAAATAAGGAAACAAGAAAAGAAATATATTGGTTGGCTTCTGGAAAATTTCTGATTGTTTATACAATAAAACCCAAGAAAAAAGTGTAGTTGACAGATGAGGATTGAGAAAAATCACCGCTTGAGAATGCCGTTTGATTTATTAACAGAGATCCACACTCTGAAAGCATCAGGAAAATCCAAAGGTATGAAGACAGGTTTGAGAGGGGCAGCGCCCACAACGTTAGTGTGAACAAAGGAGCAACAAAGTCCACAAAGGACTCCACTGTGCCACGCTCAAAAAGCTTTTCCACTGTATTCACCGTGAAACACGGAAAGTTGCGTAATTGAATTGGAATCAAAAGTAGCTCCCGGCAAAAGATTTCGTTATTTCGTGGAAATTTCGACCCACTTTGAACGATGGCTTCAAACTCGGATCCTCATTTTTCTGTTGTGCTGATCGAATCCCCAAGATTAGCGAACTCACTCACCGAATCAGCTTCAACTCTTCAACTTCAGATTTGATTAAGTCACTCCCACAGAGGTATTATTGAGTCTCCCTCATTTTCTAACCTCTTAAATGCTCTCTTGCATCATCACAGAGAGAGATTCTGCCACCATCTTCGCTGCAATTGCCTCTCTGTTTTGCGTTTTTTGGACGCCTTGTTTTGGCTGCCTGACTTATTCTTTCGCTACAATGTCAACCTCACCGTCTCCCGGAGCTTCTCCAATCCCCACATCGCCGCCGTCTACTAACACAACTTCTCCTCCCACTACTAACACAACCTCTCCTCCTCCAACTTCGGCCACCCCTACTGCACCACCTCCTGTTATTCCCTCCGCTCCACCACCTGCTACTCCTTCGCCTCCACCGCCAGCCTCGGACACTCCCATCCCTCCGTCTTCCTTCCCACCGCCGCCTCCGGTGACTCGGAGCTCTCCTCCTCCTCCGTCCATTTCATCGACACCTTCAACTCCGACTGGAAGCCCGCCTCCCAGGCCTTCGTCCCCTTCTTCATCGACGAATGTACGGACTGGTGCTATTGTTGGAATCGCCGTTGGTGTTGTGGTGATTCTTGTCATTTTAAGCCTTGTATGCATATGTTGCCGGAGGAAGGAGAGGAGAACAAGTGATGCGGGACACTATGTGCCGCCACAGGGACCTGAAGGTGAGAGATTGAATTAATTTGAGTGAAGTTTAACATACTGAAACTTATGTTTTAAAGAGAATGAGTCCATTTTGTCTGGAATTGATTATTCACGGTATTCATTTTGAAAATAGATTTATCAAACTGTTTATTCCTTGTGGCCATGCTTTTATTCCCTATCTGTCAGTCTGATCACAAGTCATTTTGATTATTTCTGTTCTTCTTCAGAAATAATCAACAACCTATAATTTTTTCCCCTTTTTGTGCTCCAGCAATGGTTGCTTTCGCTTCTGATTCTTCTTCTCGGGTCCCATGTGGAAAACATGATGTTTTCATCAGCTTCAGAGGTCCAGACGTCAGATCTGGTTTTCTCAGCCACTTGGAAAAGGGGTTGCGTCAAAAGAATATAGATGTTTATGTGGATGACAGGCTAGAGAGGGGGGGTGAAATATCATCATCACTTGTGAAAGCAATAGAAGGATCCATGATTGCGTTAGTGATATTCTCCAAAGATTATGCTTCTTCAAAGTGGTGCTTAGAAGAGCTTGTCAAAATCATGGATCGTAAGGAAGCTAATCAACAAATTGTAATACCAATTTTCTACGATGTAAATCCATCAGATGTCAGGAATCAAGAAAGCACTTACGCAGGAGCCTTTGCTCATCTTGAACTGGAGTCCAAGGATAATGTTGATAAATTGCAAACTTGGAGATCTGTCTTAAAGAAATCTGCCAACTTAGCTGGTTATCATCACCCAACAAAATTTCCGTAAGTTTGTTTCTATTATTCAAAACATATATTATTTTACAAACCCTCAAATCATGTTTGTACATCTAGGCTATCACGTTTTAATTTATTCCCTTAAATTTAAAAATTTTATTTTTAATATTTTTTTCATAACACAATTGAATTCATTTTAATAGAAAATGTTAACTAAGATAGTTTAAAAGATGACTATGCAATTAAATGTTATCAATAATTGTCTTAAATTTAACCATATTTTGTATGAGATTAAACTGAAATTTGATGTAAATTCTGATGACTAAATATATATTGTAGATTTATTATTTTTTGCCTGATCAGCTTGTTATTTTTTATATCTTAGGAATGAATCCAAACTTGTTGATGCAATAGTTGAAGATGTCTTGAAAAAGTTGAAAGATAATAGTCCAGTTGTGTCAAACTCTCATCTCATTGGACTTCATCAAAATTTTACCAATGTTGAAACATTAATGAACATTAAGCTAGAGGAAGTTCTAATTCTTGGAATTTGGGGCATGGGAGGGATAGGCAAAACAACCCTTGCTCGCGCTATATTTGACAAATTGAAGTCTAAATTTGAAAGTCATTGCTTCTTAGAAAATGTGAGAGAGACAACAAAGATTGGTGGTTTGAATTCTTTACATCAAGAGCTTGTTTCTAAGCTATTAAAACGGAAAGATGATATAGATATGAGTGAGGCAATGAGAAGGCTGCAATCAAAAAATGTTTTAATTGTGGTTGATGATGTGGACAATTCAAAGCAACTAAAAGATTTGGTGGGACAGCACCTTCTTTGCTTATTAGGACAGGGCAGTAGGATCCTTGTGACTAGTAGAGACAAGCATGTTCTTAAGAGTGGAGGGATTGATGACAAATACATACATGAAGTCAATGTATTAAATTTTGAGGCATCATTTGAACTTTTTAGTGTAAATGCCTTCAATCAAAGGCAACCCAGAATGGAATACCAAGAGCTATCAGAAATGACAGTGGACATTGCTGGAGGCATTCCTTTAGCCTTAGAAGTTTTGGGTTCCCATTTTCATTCCAGAGACAAAGAATATTGGGAAAGTGAGCTTCGCAAACTCAAGAAGTTCCTTCATAGGGATATTCAAAATATACTGATGATAAGTTATGATGGATTAGATGCTATGGATAAGGAAATATTTTTAGACATTGCATTCTTTTTCGTGGGAGAACAAAAGGATGAAATTACTTGTGTGCTACAGGCTTGTGGTTTTGAAGCTATTAGTGGAATACAAAATCTTGTAGATAAAGCTCTAATAAAGTCAAGTCAATATGGCCATATTGTAATGCATGATTTGATACGAGAAATGGCTGAGCAAATTGTTCGTGAAAATCCTGAAACACGTAGCCGATTAAATGATGCAAATGAACTATGTGGTATATTGAATAGTAACAAGGTACGGAAAAGATACATCAATTTATTTTTATTTTTGACTATTTTAAAAAAAGTTTAATATTTCTTTTATTTTACTTTTGTTAGGAAACTGATAAAATTGAAGGCATTGTGTTGGATTATTTCGAAAGATGTCTACAATTCGAAGTTGACATTTTCAAAAAGATGAAAAATTTAAGACTCATCAAATTGTTGCTTCCTACAAAGCTTTTTGGTCTTGACTCCTTTCCTGATAAATTAAGGTATCTTCATTGGTATGGCTATCCATTTGAGTATCTGCCATCAGGCTCTTGTTTTAAGAACCTCGTTGTACTTCAGATGGTAAACAGCAAACTTAAAAAGCTTTGGGATGGAAAACAGGTACTTATATGCTAATGTATATTTTACATGTCATCATTCTGATCAAATTTATTAAGGCCTTTTTAGTTTGGGTAACTCATTTGTTTCATTGTGATCATCATAGGATCTTGCAAATCTAAAGAAAATAGATTTGCATTGTTCTACGCAATTAATGGAGCTGCCTGACTTCTCCATGGCGCGCAAGCTCGAAGTTGTAGATCTCGGTTCTTGTCATAATTTGAGGAGTATTCACCCATCTATTTTATCTCTTCACACTATTGTTAAGATGGACATATCTCGTTGCATACACTTAGAGAGTCTTGAGAGTCAGACTCATTTAAAATCTCTCTCTGAACTTATAATTTATGAATGTTATGGTCTCAAGACATTCTGTTTGTCATCAAAGAAATTGAGACATATAGATCTTCCTAACAGTAGGGTTGAGATATTACATTTTCCAAAAGGAAAATGCACAGAACTTAGAACACTTAGAGTTCTTGGTAACAGATTGAGTAGTCTTCCAATAGATGAGCTTTGTTGCTTGACAAATCTTGACAAGTTTCAAGTTATTAACTTTAAGAAAGTAATTGACACAAAGGAATGGCACTCCCTTTTTGATGCGTGGCATAATTTAACATGTCTATGTTTAGACGGATGGAGTTACTTGAGGGAAATCCCTGACAGTATCAAGGGCTTAACAAGGTTAGAAGAGTTGTCATTGAATAACTCTAGTGTGGAGACATTGCCAACCTTGAGTTATCTTTCAAGCTTAAAACGCATCTACATCAGAAGTTGCAAAATACTTAAGTCAATACATGAACTTCCTCCCTCTCTTGAAGTATTAGATGTCACAGAATGTACTTCATTGGAGACATTGCCAGCCTTGAACAATCTTTCAAGCCTGAAACACATTTACCTAAGAGGATGCAACATGCTTGAGTCAATACTTGGACTTCCTCCATTTCTTGAAGAAATAGATGCCAAAGAATGTACTTTATTGGAGGCATTGCCAACCTTGAACGATCTTTCGAGGTTGAAACATACTGAGTTGAGCAGATTCAACATGTCTAAGTCAATACTTGGACTTCCTCTCTCCCTTGAAGAATTAGATGCAGGAAAAGGTACTTCATTGGAGATATTGCCTGACTTGAACGATCTTTCAAGTTTGAAACGAATTGATCTGAGAGGATGCAACATGCTTAAGTCTATACTTGGACTTCCTCCCTTTCTTGAAGAATTAGATGCCAGAGAATGTACTTCATTGGAGACATTGCCATCCTTAAATGATCTTTCAAGCTTGAAACGCATTGACCTAAGTGGATGCAACATGCTTAAGTCATTACTTGGACTTCCTCCATCTCTTGAAGAATTAAATGCTAAAGAATGTACTTCATTGGAAAAATTGCCAGCCTTGAATGATCTTTCAAGCTTGAAACGAATTGACCTAAGAGGATGCAACATGCTTAAGTCAATACTTGAACTTCCTCCCTCTCTTGAAATACTAGATGCAAGAAAATGTACTTCATTGGAGACATTGCCAGCCTTCAACGATCATTCAAGCCTGAAATGCATTGACTTAAGTGGATGCAACATGCTTAACTCAATACTTGGACTTCCTCCCTCTCTTGAAGAATTAAATGCCAGAGAATCTACTTCATTGGAGACATTGTCAGCCTTGAACTATCTTTCAAGCTTGAAACGCATTAACCTAAATGGATGCAACATGCTTAAGTCAATACTTGGACTTCCTCCCTCTCTTGAAGAATTAGATGTTAGTCAATGTACTTCATTGGAGACGTTGCCATCCTTGAACAATATTTCAACCTTGAAACGTATTGACTTGAGCGGATGTAACATGCTTAAGTCAATACTTGGACTTCCTCCCTTTCTTGAAGAATTACAAGCTAGAGAATGTAGTTCATTGGAGATATTGCCAGCCTTGAACAATCTTTCAAGCTTGATAAGCATTGACCTAAGTGAATGCAACATGCTTAAGTCAATACTTGGACTTCCTCCTTGTCTTGTAGTATTATTTGCCATAGAATGTATGTCATTGGAGACATTACCAGACTTGAACGATCATTCAAGCTTGAAACGAATTGACTTGAGAGGATGCAAAATGCTTAAGTCAATACCTGAACTTCCTCCCTCTCTTGAAGAATTAGATGCTAGTGAATGTACTTTATTGGAAACAATGCCAGCTTTGAACGATCTTTCAAGCTTGGAACGCATCGACTTGAGTGGATGCAACATGCTTAAGTCGATACTTGGACTTCCTCCCTCTCTTAAGAAATTATATATTGGAGAATGTACTTCGTTGGAGACATTGCCAGCCTTGAACGATCTTTCAAGCTTGGAACACATTTACTTGAGGGGATGCAACATGATTGAGTCAATACTTGGATTTCCTCCCTCTCTTGAAGAATTAGATATTAGAGAATGTACTTCATTGGAGACATTGCCAGCCTTGAATGATCTTTCAAGCTTGGAACAAATTAACCTGAGTGGATGCAACATGCTTAAGTCAATACTTGCCCTCCCTCCTTTTCTTAAAGAATTAGATGCCAGAGAATGTACTTCATTGGAGGCATTGCCAGCCATGAGCGATCTTTCATGGTTGAAACGCATTGATCTGCGGGGATGCAACATGCTTAAATCAATACCTGGACTTCCTCCCTCTCTTGAAGAATTAGATATTAGAGAATGTACTTCATTGGAGACATTGCCAGCCTTGAATGATCTTTCAAGTTTGGAACGAATTAACCTGAGTGGATGCAACATGCTTAAGTCAATACTTGCCCTCCCTCCTTCTCTCAAAAAACTAGATGCCATAGAATGTACTTTATTGGAGGCATTGCCAGCCATGAGCGATCTTTCATGGTTGAAACGCATTGACCTGTGGGGATGCAACATGCTTAAATCAATACCTGGACTTCCTCCATCTCTTGAAAAATTATATGCTAGTTCATGTACTTCATTGGAGAATTTGCCGGCCTTGAACAATCTTTCAAGCTTGAAACGAATTGACCTGAGCGGATGCAAAATGCTTAAGTCAATACTTGCCCTCCCTCCTTCTCTTAAAGAACTAGATGCCAGAGAATGTACTTCATTGGAGGCATTGCCAGCCATGAGCGATCTTTCATGGTTGAAACGCATTGATCTGCGGGGATGCAACATGCTTAAATCAATACCTGGACTTCCTTCCTCTCTTGAAAAATTATATGCTAGAGCATGTACTTCATTGGAGAATTTGCCAGCCTTGAACAATCTTTCAAGCTTGAAACGAATTGACCTGAGCGGATGCAAAATGCTCAAGTCAATACTTGCTCTTCCTCCCTCTCTTATGGAATTATATGCCAGATAATGTACTTCATTGGAGACATTGCCATCCTTAAACAATATTTCAAGCTTAAAACTCATTGACCTGAGCGGATGCAACATGCTTAAGTCAATACTTGGACTTCCTCCCTCTCTTGATGAATTATATGCCAGAGAATGTACTTCATTGGAGACATTGCCAACCTTGAACGATTGTTCAAGCTTGAAACGCATTGACCTGAGTGAATGCAGCATGCTTAAGCCAATACTTGCACTTCCTCCCTCTCTTGTAGGATTATATGCCAGAGAATGTACTTCATTGGAGACTTTGCTAGCCTTGAACAATATTTCAAGCTTGAAATGCATTGACATGAGCGGATGCAACATGCTTAAGTCAATACTTGGACTTCCTTCCTCTCTTAAAGAATTATATGCCAGAGAATGCACTTCATTGGAAACATTGCCATCGTTGAACGATCTTTCAAACTTGCAACGCATTGACCTAAGTGGATGCAACATGCTTAAGTTAATACTTGGACTTCCTCTCTCTCTTAAAGAATTATATGCCAGAGAATGTACTTCATTGGAAACATTGCCAGCATTGAACGATCTTTCAAACTTGCAACGCATTGACCTAAGTGGATGCAACATGCTTAAGTCAATACTTGGACTTCCTCCCTCTCTTAAAGAATTATATGCCAAAGAATGTACTTCATTGGAAACATTGCCAGCGTTGAACGATCTTTCAAACTTGCAACACATTGATCTAAGTGGATGCAACATGCTTAAGTTAATACTTGGACTTCCTCCCTCTCTTCAAGAATTAGATGCTAAAGAATGTACTTCATTGGAGACATTGCCAGCCATGAATGATCTTTTAAGGTTAGAACGCATTGACCTAGGTGGATGCAATATGCTTAAGTCAATTCTTGGACTTCCTCCCTCTCTTGAAGAATTAGATGCCAGTGAATGTACTTCATTGGAGACGTTTCCATCCTTGAACAATATTTCAAGCTTGAAACGCATTAACTTGAGTGGATGTAACATGCTTAAGTCAATACTTGGACTTCCTCCCTCTCTTAAAGAATTAGATGCTAGAGAATGTACTTCATTGGAGACATTGCCAGCCTTGAACAATCTTTCAAGCTTGCAACAGATTGACTTGAGTGGATGCAACATGCTTAAGTCAATAATTGCACTTCCTCCCTCTCTTGTGGAATTATATGCCAGAGAATGTACTTCATTGGAGACATTGCCATCCTTGAACAATATTTCAAGCTTGAAACACATTGACCTGAGAGGATGCAACATGCTTAAGTTAATACTTGGACTTCCTCCCTTTCTTGAAGATTTGGATGCAAGAGAATGTACTTCATTGGAGACATTGCTAGCCTTGAACAATCTTTCAAGCTTGGAACGCATTGACTTGAGTGGATGCAACATGCTTAAGTTAATACTTGGACTTCCTACCTCTCTTGAGGAATTAGATGCCAGAGAATGTACTTCATTGGAGACATTGCCAAACTTGAACAATCTTTCAAGCTTGAAACGGATTGACCTGAGTGGATGCAACATTCTTAAGTCAATAATTGGACTTCCCCCCTCTCTTGAAGAGTTAGATGCCATTGAATGTACTTCATTGGAGACTTTGCCAGCCATAAATGATCTTTCAAGGTTAAAGCGCATTGACCTGAGTGGATGCAACATGCTTAAGTCAATACATGGACTTCCTCCCTCTCTTGAAGAATTAAATGCTAGTCAATGTACTTCATTGGAGACATTGCCAGTCATGAACGATCTTTCAAGGTTGGAATGCATTAACCTGAGTGGATGCAACATGCTTAAGTCAATACTTGAACTTCCTCCCTCTCTTGAAGAATTAGATGCCAGTGAATGTACTTCATTGGAGACGTTGCCATCCTTGAACAATCTTTCAAGCTTGCAACGCGTTGACCTAAGTGGATGCAACATGCTTAAGTCTCATTAATTCACTTTCGTTGATATATTTTGACAAGTACGATCTTGTGCTTCTTTTTGTATCATTAATTGCAAGCTACCCAGTTTTGTATGAACTATGATATGACATGATTTATGCATTGGTTTTTAAATTTTAAGCAAATTTTAAGGAACAAATAGGTTGGAATGTAATATATAATTCGAATGCTATGTTTGCATATTTTTTTGGGTCTGATTTGGGAAATATGTCTAAATTTATGTTATGGCAGTGAATTTGCGGTCCTGATTGGTTTGCAATGTTGCATTGATTTTGCTGAATATTATTGCATTGCTCACTTCTTTTGTTGGTTGTCATTTATTATATTCTTAAACATGTTACCACAATCCAAATTTCTAAAAAATATACAAAAGACAAGCAAAAGGATATGATGTGGCCTAAAATCGAAGTATAATGAATTAATTTGATGTGAGCAATGAAAAACTTTGCTATCTGATAAAAACATCATTCTTTCTTTTAAATAAAAACGGTTACTTTTTTATTTCCATATAATTTTATTGATATGCTCTAATATCTTGCTCTCCGTTTTTTCTTTTCTTAGAGTTAGGTGCTCAGCTTTTTTTTTTTTGGGAAAGCATTGGCATTAATTAGGAAATTTCTTCCCAAAGAAGTTGAGTGCTATTACTCACCTAGTAGTAAATATTGTTTGCATACGTAAATTGTGACATGTATAGTTTACACTTTGCACTAATCATTTTTAGGCTTGTGACTTGTATCCACGAATTTTCACTTACTACTTATAAAAAAAGTCACTGATTTCAACCATTTTGTTGATGGTAAGTGTCTTTAATTTGTGTTTTAATGGAGAAACTAAAATAAAGCAACTAAAAAGGTGAAATCTTCATTCTTTGGTGAATTAAATTCCTCAATAATCTACTGTGTTGCCTTTCTTTGTAGGAAAAATTACATTAAGGTCCCATCCAACAGAAATAATAATTGAAAAGTTCCAACAAATATTTCACTAATTAAAATGTTCCAAGGGACCTCAATGTAAGACATTCTAATGTAAAGTTACCATTTTGCCCTCATTGAAACAAATATTAGGCTTGCAATCGGAATCGAAAATCTCTCGACTCTGCAACTCTCACTCATTGCTGTTGATCGGCATCAATTTGGTCCTCATTGTCACTATGGTTTTCGATACTCGTGTTAGCACCCACATTTCTTGCAGACGCAAATGGAGGACACTGTGAAGTTGGCAACAACAATAAATTCTTGAACCCATGGATGCTTCAGTTCCAGAAAATGGGTCTTGAACTTAATTAGATCCCCTATCTGCTTTGTGATCCTCTTGTCTGTACTATGCCCAACTTCTTCCTCCATCTTTATCTGTTTGTGTATTATTATTTTTTTGCGACCATTCTTTCTGGATCGTCAAAAAATTAGGGAGGAAATGCTCCATCTTCAACTGCTAGATTCAAGTTATAAATTATTTCTTGTTCATATATGAAATTGAGTTTTCATTTGTCAAAGAGGTCATAATATGAAGTTTTGGATTTGACTCACATTATATCTTCATCTAGTTTATGGTCTCTTATGAAAATTTGTTCTGTAAAATGGGAAAGACAGTCTTAGTTTATGGTCTATTATGCGGTAGGGGGTTTTAAGCTTAAATGGTTTTTCCTATTTCCTCAAGAAAAAATTTCTCAAGTTAGAGCTCCCATTTTTGCAATTATGTTGATAGTGGTTGTTACAGTAAAGTTATGCTACTCATTTGTTTTATACTTCTCAACTCTGAAAATTCCTTTTATGTAATAGTGATTGATAATTCTCTAATTTTTAATTGAGATATATTTTTGGATATGTTTAGACATTTATTAGTATAATTTTAGAAGATTCTGAGTTTGAAATAGTAAATATATCTAGTGGTCTATTATCTCGGGGATTTATTGATAATATTAATTTAAAGTTTTTAAGAAGAAAAGGATTTGGATTTGATTTTATTTTATTTTCTTTTACTTTTCTGTATTCGATTATTTTATTTAGGACGGATAGAAAGATAATATCTTGGTTTCAGATACAGGATTTTTTTTTATCTTGATTTGATCTTTTTATTGTGCTCGTGCACACACACACATGTATATAAAGAGGATGGGTGCTTGAGAGAGAGACCGTGTGGATCATCGTGAGAGCGGAGAGTCAAAGAAAGCGAAAATTCTTCTTCATCAACGGGTTCACCTTTCTTTTTCTTTCTTTATTTTTTTATCTGTATGGTTTTCTTGCATCTAAATATTATTATTGAAATGGATTTGATTAAATTCATGTGTAGCTAATTTATTTAGATTTAGAGTAGCTATAAACTGATTTAAGGATTTGAGCATGTTTGGACTATTCAATTATGTTTAATTTTAATTTTGTTTATTCATTTTAAACTTATTGTCTGTTTAATGCCTGATCAATATTAACTATGATTTTGGGAATTTAGATTAACCTTGAGAAAAGAATCTTAATTGAATCTTTAGACTGAGTAATATAATATTAGAATTTATTCTAATTTACCATAAGGATGGGAATACACCTATTGAACTCATATAATCTTATTAAAGTGAAGTTGATTTCTTTAATGCCTTTTGAACAATATAATTATGTTAGGAATGATAATTTTAATTTGAGAGGGGGTTATAGGTGGTAATTTTAATTCGACAAGTTAAAACGCCTAAATTGGTAATTTAATATACAAATATTGACCAGAGATGGTTTATCTATTGGCAATTTGAACTCCTTGGAAGTTGCGAGCGCCGCCAATTTAGTCTTTTGTAGTTGATTAACATCATATTTTAGGGGATGAAAATGGAAATTTACTCAAAAGTTGAATACAAGTTTCAAATAGGTACATTCCTTCTACACTCTTAAAAGGACCTTGTGATGGTGGCCATGTTCTTAATTTGTTAAGATTTAAGTTGAGAGTATTTCTTTGTTTGTTTGTTTTTTTAGCGTGTTGACAAGGAGCAGTTGCTTCCTATCCCAAGCTTGAATAAAATACAGTGAAGACGGAAAGACATTGTTACCCTTATCACTCTCAATTATTGTGAAGTAATTATGAATTTTTATGTTAACGTTCTTGGATGACATATTAATCTTATTTAGTACCAAATATATATTGTGACATTTTATATCTCTGGATAGCACAAACATTGTTGTCCCTTGTACTCTATGAGCCATTGACTGCATCATGTAAGCATGCTATAGTTTTATTATGAATTAAACAATATTCGGCTTTTTATATATTATTTGAGCCTGATAAACAATATTCGGGATGGTATTTTCTGTTAACGAGACGAACAATATTTAACATTAAGAAGGAACTAATAATACACTTTATAAACTTAGAGACTAAGATGAATCTTGACATAAATTTAAAAGAGAAAATGCATACTATAAATTTACAAAATTGTATGGAGTGTGAATAAGTACAAGGAAAGATATTGAAATAATTGAAAAGGGTCGCATGGAGCTTTAAACTAAAAAAAGGTTTCTATGTGGTATTTTTATTTAAATTTTCGAAGAAAATGGTGAAATTAGTAATCAAACCATGCTAATTTGTATAAAAAGGCCAAACTAATTCAAATATATATCAAATATAACATAAATAACACATATATGATTAATAATCAGGATGTGGGGAGTACATGTTGAGTGTTAAATAAATCACACAATACATGGCTTGTTTTATTTGAGTCTAAAAGCTCAGCCACACTAATTAAGTTCTTGAAACAAGAAAGCCGGAGGGAAAAAAAACTAATGAAAAGTAGTGCTCATAGTACTAAACACAAGAGTATTGCTCGTTTCTATTAATATTGCAACTGAAGAAATCAATTTTCTGCAGCTGCTTCATTTTTGACATTAACAACTTTATATGTGTGCATTTGTTTAGATTGTATAAATAATAATAAAAATACTCCAACCAAAGTATTAATATGAATAAATGATATTTTTTAATTTAAAGGTCATTTTACTTATTATATTTTCCGATCAAAATATTTTACATTGACCAAAGCTTTTTCTTTTGCCATCCTTCACTAAGAGGAATTAAGTTACACATCCATCGCTTCGAAGATGCAATTTTATGCTTAAACAAAACTTAAATAGTGTTAATTATCACTTGAGCCAAAGTTAATGCACATAAAGTTTTATTAGGCAGTTAGGTATCCCCACACATGCAATCTATTTGAGACATAATTAAACATTAAATGTGGATACTACTTTCAACTAGAATTTCAACTTTTAATTCGTTATATTTTTGAAGACTAGCTCATTCTGTTGGATCCAAGCATTAACGTAAGGAAAAAATCACATATACTTAAAATAGGAAAAAAGGAGTTTGGCAGAAACATCTGGCACTTTTCCTTTTTGGCTGGTACAGTAAATTTCTACCTAATTTAAATAAAGAAACAAGAAAAGAAATATATTGGTTGGCTTCTGGGAAATTTCTAATTATTTAAACAATAAAACCAAAAAGAAAAGGTGTAGTTGACAGATGAAGATTGAGAAAAATCACCGCTTGAGAATCCCGTTTGACTGGAAGTTTTACCGCCTTTGACTTATTAACAAAGATCCACGCGGAAAGCATCAAGAAAATCCAAAGGTATGAGGACAGGTTTGAGAGGGGCAGCGCCCACAAGTGTGAACAAAGAAAGGAGCCATAAAGTCCACAAAGGACCCCATCTCAAAAAGGAATGTTAGCTGCAGATTTTCCCGGAAGGTTCCGATAAGCCAGACGAGAGCTTGTTCGTTCGAAGGAAATATATAACTAACTTGGAGTCATAAGGAGCTTCCAACAAAATATTTCGTTATTTCGTGGAAATTTCGACCTACTTTGAACGATGGCTTAAAACTCGCATCCTCATTTTTCTGTTGTGTTGATCAAATTCCCAAGATTAGCGAACTCACTCACCGAATCAACTTCAAGTCTTCAACCTCAGATTTGATTAAGTCACTCCCACAAATGTATTATCAAGTCTCCCTCATTTTCTAACTTCCTAAATGCTATTCTTTCTGTTCTTTTTCAGAAATAATCAACAACCTATACTTTAATCCGTTTTTGTGCTCCAGCAATGGCTGCTTTTGCTTCTGCTTCTTCTTCTCGGGTACCATGTGGAAAATATGATGTTTTCATCAGCTTCAGAGGTCCAGACGTCAGATCTGGTTTTCTCAGCCATTTAGAAAAGGGGTTGCGTCAAAAGAATATAGATGTCTATTTGGATTACAGGCTCGAGAGTGGGGAAGAAATATCATCATCACTTGTGAAAGCAATAGAAGGATCCATGATTGCGTTAGTGATATTCTCCAAAGATTATGCTTCTTCAAAGTTGTGCTTAGAAGAGCTTGTCAAAATCATGAAATGCAAGGAAGCTAATCAACAGATTCTGATACCGGTTTTTTACCATGTATATCCATCAGATGTCAGGAATCAAGAAAGCACTTATGCAGATGCCCTTACTCATCTTGAACAGAAGCATAACGTTCACAAATTGCAAATTTGGAGATCTATCTTGAAAAAATTTGCCGATTTATCTGGTTATCGTCATCCGACAAAATTTTCGTAAGTTTGTTTCTATTATTCAAAACATACGTCATTTTATAGAGCCCCAATTTTGTTAAGCTTTTCTTGAGTCTGCATTTTTATCAAATCATGTCTGTCAATTTAGGCTAAAATATGTTACATTGCGTTTTAATTTGATCCCTTAGGTTTAAAAAATTTATTTTTACCCTTTTATTCATAACACAATTGGTTTCATTTAATAAAAAATGTTAATTAAGATAATTTTGAAAGATGATTATGTAAATAAATGTTATAAAAATGCTTAAAATATAATCATATTTTATCAGGGATTAAATTGAAATTTAATGAAAATTTTGATGACTAAACGTATATTGTGGATTTATTCTTTTTTTTTCTTAAGCAGCTTGTAATTTTGTTTTTTGTTTTTGGTAGAAATGAATCCAAACTTATTGATGCAATAGTTCAAGATGTCTTGAAAAAGTTGAAAGATAACAGTCAAATTGTATCAAACTCTTATCTCATTGGACTTCATCAAGATTTCACCAGTGTTGAATCATGAATGAAAATTGAGATAGAGGAAGTTTGAATTCTTGAGATTTGGGGTATGGAAGGAATAGGCAAAACTAATTCAAATATTAAATATAAAATACAACAAAAAGCACACATATATGATTAATAATCAGGATGTGGCGAGTGTACGTTGAGTGTTAAATAAATCACACAATACATGGCTTGTTTTATTTGAGTCTAAAAGCTCAGCCACACTATGTCCCTGAAACAAGAAAGCGGGAGAAAAAAAAAGGCCAAATGAAAAGTAGTGCTCATAGTAATAAACACAAGAGAATATTGCTCGTTTCGGGTCTCAGAAGCTACAACTCTCTTGCACAAGTAATAGACCCTTTTTGGCAGTTCTTGTGGTCTATTTCCCTGCCTTATAAATGTCTGCTTTTCATAGAAACTGCTCCATCGGGCTATTCCATCTTGTGATATTTTGAAGGCTCACCATTTAAATGCTTCGGGTAAATGCCTATTTGAATGTGATCAAGATGAATCAATTGAACATCTTTTTATCACCTGTCCATTTACTAGATCCATCTGTTTTGGCTGCTTTGAATTGAGAGTTGATTCTTGCAGTTTCTCCTCTTTTTGTTATTGGCTTAAAATTACTCTGTTTAAACCATCTGAGGATGGCAATCTTTATTACCTTCATGGGATCATTATTTTGCTTATCACTAATTGGCAAAAAAGGAATTATCTGTTGCATAAAGCCTCGTTTGTCCCTTAAATGAATATCATCAAAGAAATATGGGGGAAGATTGAGTTCAATTCAATGGCCTTCTCCAATCATTCCTCAACTACCTCTCACAATTTGCAAGAGCTCTCCTTTGTCCAAACTCCTTCCTTGCAGGCAAGATGGACAATAGTTCTACACATATTAAGATCTCAAAGGTTAAAAATCTGTCATATTCTAATTTGCAATCAAGCATCGTTTCTGTGTCATTTGTGCTGGATAAAGGTCTCGAAGTTCTCTACATCTTTGCCTCACAGTTGTCTAAGGACAGGACTTCAATGGATCTTGTAGAACGTTACTCCACTACAAAAAAACAGCTTCTTTCCGACGAAATTAACCACGGAATTTTTTCCGTGGCTAATTCCGTCGCAAATCTTTCAAAAATTCCATTGGAAAAATTTTAAATTGAATTTCAGACGGAAATTTTCGTTGTAAAATTTGCTACGGAAAATTATTCCGTGGCAATTTCCGACGGAATATTTCCGTGGCAAAAATTAGCCACAGAAAAATATTCCGTGGCAATTTCCGTCGGAAATTTTCCGTGGCAAATTTAGCCACGGAAACATATTCCGTGGCTAATTCCGTAGCAAATTTAATTATTATTTACTTATTTATTAATTAATTATAATAATTATAATTTTACTAATTTATTTTTTATTTTCAATTTAAAATTTTTTATTTATTATTCTTATTTTATTTATTATTTAAAATTAAATCTTAATTAATATGTTAATTAAAATCAATATTAAATATGAAAATATTAGAAATAATATTTATTTTATTTGTAATAATTTTTATTAATTAATTATTAATTTCAATTTTTTATTTTTTATTCTTATTTATTTTATTATTATTTACTATTAAATCTTAATTAATATATTAATTAAAATCAATATTAAATATAAAAATATTAGAAATAATATTTATTTTATTTGTAATAATTTTATATTAAAATCAATATTTTTTAAAATAATAAAAATTATGAAATTAATAATCATATAAATATTATATATAAATAATTTATTATGCAGTATAATATTATATATATATATTTAAATATGCGTTTAGAAGATACAATGTTCTCGCAGCTCAACTGGCAAGGGATCAAATGCATGCATAGGTGGTCGGGGGTTCAAATCCCGAAGGAGGCAAAATTGAAAATTTATCAGGAGGTGACACGTGGCAAGGTCTAGCTGTGAGGTGGCGGCTGACAGAGGTGCCACGTGGCACGGGCTTGGATGAGGTGGCGACTGGTAAAAGTGCCACATGGCATTATTAAGATTAGGGAGCTCCCCCCTCGTAGGATCAAAACTCACTGGTCATTTATTGCACAAAAAAATTGAGCATTAACATCAAATCAATTAACGATGCTCCATCGGATGCGGTTGCCCAAGATCTGAGCTCCCTAATCTTCTCTTTTCCACTTGTTCATGTTTTCACCCCGCTCCCCAATTTTTCTTTGATAACATAGCTCACTCTTCTATTTGTCCTATCGTTTATAAGACAGTGTAATAATGACCTCCTTTTATTTTAATATCATTTTGACTTTACCTCAAAAGGAAAAAAATAATATTCAAACCGAAGAAATCAATTTTCTGCAGCTGCTTCTATTTTGACACGAATGCTAAGGATAGTAAAGGCATTTTACCCTTTAGGCCATAAAGTTTATGTACGCAACTTTGCAATTTGGTTGAATCCAATAATTGTTGAGACCATCTTCACTCCATATTTCTAAGCATAAATTCCTCAATACTTGATACGGACCCATCTCTTTTCAAATTCTTCTATCTTTTTTTTTTTTTTTTTGATACAAAGAGAGGGCAAAGCCCAAATTAAAATAAAATAACTAAAGCATCAGGGGATTAAATCCCAAGCAATCGTTCTGCACCATGATTCTCAAATCAGGAGGAGGAGAATCCCAATAAGAGGTGGTAGAAATCCCTCTTTTGGCCAATGAGTCTGCAACACAGTTAATATCTCTTGGGATATAACTTACAGATACTTCCCAATTGAATTCCAGCATTCTCCTAATTTGCATAAAGACCGTGCTGGGACTAATAAGAGATAACCACATATTCCTTGCATAAGAACAATCTCGAAGAATATGAAGAACATCCTCAACCCCTGAAGCCTCACAAAAACAATTAAGACATTCCATCATACATTGGGCCTGCTTCTCCGTAGCTTCTCCAAACAATAACAAATCATCAGCAAAAAGCAAATGAGATACTGCTGGACCATCTTTGGATATTTGAATCGGATGCCAGTCCCCTACATTACATGCATCAATAATAATATGTGATAACCTGTCCATACACATTACAAAGAGATAAGGTGAAATGGGATCTCCTTGCCGGAGACCTCTCTTAGGGACAAAAAACAAATTCTTCTATCTTTTGAAACAAGTATGCTACCTCTATCCATTTAGATATTGTTTATAGAGAGATCTTTTATAATCTTATATCTTAAATACGTGGGATTTGGTTACTTGTTCCATAGCGATTCAATTGATGATTCTACGTAAAAAAATTGTCAATTTGTGCATTTGTTATCCTATGCATCATTTCATCTACGTTTACCCTAAATACACGAGTTCATCTCGTCTTTAGATTAGTGTATATGTATTTCAGATGATTAAACTTGACAAGTTTGAATAATTTTACATAAAATGTAAAAATAATTTTTTATTCTACTGTACTTACATAAATACCTTTACTATTGATCAGTAGTAACGATTTCTCAAAAGGAAATCTAGTTTTGTAATTTTTCATTTATATTAATACTTTAAATTTGTGTTTAAACAAACATAATAAATTCACCTATAAAAGTTGTATATATAAATAAGTGTTGGTCGAGTTTTTAAGTGGGCTTACCCTCTATAAAATTAAGGATAAGAACATGTATTCGGATCTTAGGAAGTGCTCTCGTTAGAAGAAAGGACAACCTACTATGTGGGCAGCACTCTTACCTTTCAAGTCTAGATTAGTTGGTTGTCAATAGATGCTGGATTACCGGGTTGTGTTTCACCCAAAGAAAAAACAAGAAAAACAGGAATCTTCATGTTTTTCATTTGTTGAATTGAAACTATACATCTATAATTTATTGATTGTGTCTGATGATGTTATGCTTTATCTCCTGGGTCGATAGGGAAAATGTTGAACAAGTGGAAATAACTGAAATGGGGAAATTCAAAAAAATTGAACTAATGACTTCTCTCACACTACGAGTCATGCCACCAGACCAAATGCCCAATGTTCTCTTAATATTGAAGACAAAACTTCCACTCAAAAAAATGCTGAAGACAAAACATCTTAACAAGCCAAGCAATAAATAATTGAAGAGTTTTTTTTTTTTAATTAAGCTATTGATTGTTGATTCTTCATCATGACAGATTGCTGAAAATTGTATTCATGAATGAATTATTGAAATTAAAAAATATAACTGGTTAGTATATCATAATGACTGTATCTAATTATTTTTATTTTCAAATATAAGAAAGTAATTTTATAATTCTATTTTGTTATTTATAATGAGATAGGACAAAAATAATAATTATAGCATTTAATCATTAAAAATATAGAAGTACATTGCATAATTGCGATCCATTCATTGTGAAGTAAATGCTGTACTTAATTTTTAAGCCATTTAGTAACCTACATCCTTATTAATTATGGAAACCCAACCTAGATAACAGAGATTATAGAAATGCTTAGAATGGAGAAACTAATGAGTCCTATTGCTCAACTGTGGACAGTAGTCGCTACAAAAATTTCAAATCATGAAAGAGGATAAAAAATATTGTTTTAAAAAAATTTTGGAAAAAATATTTGTAATTTCTAATGCGTTTTTTTCTTGGTTCTTTCACTAATCCGCGATTTAAAAATTTTAAAAATTTCTTGTCAGGTGCCGGATAAATTTGCATGCCAGTTAATTAATGAAAAGGTAATAATCTTACAGAATAGAGCAAACAAATAATCTTAAAGAATAGAATTTCAAATGGCTGAGTGATTTTTTAGATTTGCATGATGAATGAATGTAGGAAAGGGAACATTTTTGTATTAAATATTGGTGTCCTTCTACTTAAATTCCAGACACTATTAAACGCTAAATATAGAGATATCTTCCATCGAAATTTAAACTTTAGTATACCATATTGTGAGAAAATAACTCATTTCACTGTATTCAATATCTATTGATTATTAGAACAATAGAATTATGAAACAAGTCAAGTGAATGTGTGTTGTTATTACAATGGCTGAGACAAGCCTTCGAGAAGTTGACTGTGGGCCAGTTGGGCCTGTGCGTATCTGTTTCTACCCAAACACAAAGGCCCAACATGCTTCCTTTGCCATGAACTTTTTATAACACCATTCACTCTATGGTTTCCAACCTCACACTTGCTCCTTTAAATATTCTACCTTCCTCAGCTAGTGGTAGAGATATCCACATTTAGTGTCTAACACGATCACGAACATAATTGTCTCAAACGAAAAGATACATGTGCTCAGGAAAAATATTCTGACTTCATTGTTGCCTCTGATCCAAGTGTATATTGCTCCTAGTTCTTTTCCCCTAGTTCTGTATTTGTTTTAACTATTGTCCCCATTTATAATTATGAGCATTAGGCCACACCATTTTAATTAGCTTTTACGAAACTAGAAATATGCATATCTACACTCTAATAGCCTATTAACTTTATTTTGTTGGATTATATGCTTATTTAAATATGACTCTTTTCAGCATTATATATATATATATAATTTTTTTAAAATTTTGTAATTAAGTTATATTATTTTATCACGATTGAATTATTGACTTTTGAACCATTGTTACAAGTCAGATTATAGTTGGTCCTTCAAATTTAACTAACCTAAACTTATTTTTTTGTTTATCAAAAGGTTGTCTATTCTATCCCTTTGAAAGTTTTCAAGCAGTCATATTCAAATAATAGGTTTGGCACCCACATGGCAGAGTCAAATTCTCCTTTCAGAGAAACAAGTCAAGCCAATGACCAGTAATCCGTTACTTTAGTGAACGTGAGGCCCACTCATTGTATTATTGTCAAGGAAAGAAAAACCGGACCGATCGGCCGGTCCAACCGGTGAACCGGCGGACCGGTCCATGGTCCGGTCCTGTCTAAAGGAAAACCGGGGACCGGGTTGACCGGGTCACCCATATTTTTTTTTTTGAATATTTTTATATACTTTATTTGCTTTTTTTTTAAAAAAAAAATTTATATGCTTCATTTGCTTTTTTTTTTTTAAAAAAAAATTATGTTAAGGTCCCACGCAAAAAAATTAATATTAAAAAGGTCTCAAAAGGTTTTTATTAGCAAATAAAAGAGCATAATTGATAAGTGAATGAGTTATCACTGATAAAGAAAAACGGAAAGATTTTTGTTGATAAAGAAAAAGGTCTCAAAAGGTTTTTTTAAACGTTTTATGGTTGATGAATGAATTTTAATGATGTTTTTTTATTATGAATGATTACTAATTACAATGACTAAAAGATTTTAACTGATAAAGATGAATATTTTGAAATTAAACATTATTAAAAGTATATTTTAATATTATCAATTAAATTTCATTATTTTAATATGACCGGTCTGACCCCGGTCTGACCCCGATCTGACCCATTAACCTTTAACCCACTACCTCGACCGGTTCAGTGCCCGGTCCGGTTTTTTTAACCTTGATTATTGTCCTTTGTTAGCATTTGACCATTTGTCCTTTAGTGTACGTGGGACCCACACATTGTACACCATTTTCTCCTTTTTATCTGCCTCGGCGCAATCCATCGGACCCACACATCTCCCAATACCTTGATTCTGTTCACTACCTGTCAAACTTAGTTCCACCTTTCACGCATACTTATTATAAATTGATTAGTAAAATAAATTTTTGATCAAAAATATAAGTTAACTTCAGAGATATTAATGACTATTTTTCAATTTCACCATTATTTAATTTCTGTTGAAAAGGGGGAAATAGGGGAGAGAGGTGATAATAATTTGTAAATGTTGAGTAAGAAAGAAATTTTAATAAGGGTAACTTAAAAATTTCTATAAATTCAAAGCATATTCAACATCATAACAATCATTCATTGGTAAGATAGAAATGGTTAAAATGGATTTATAATAATTTATTTGTTGCTTTAGATAATTTTTAAGGGTTCAGGTAGTTTTTATATATAAAAAAGTTGATTAAACTTGGGGGGAATCTCATATTTAAAATTTTGTTGGAGAGAAGTAACTAAACTATAGTACTGTATACAAAATTTATCAAATACTGATATTTTCTATATATAAAAATTTATCAAGTCCTTTTCACTAATAAATTTTTAATGAGAAAATTCTTCCCATTCTTAATAAATAAGTTTGGTATCTGAAGGATTTTGAAGACTTCCATAAATTTTCAATTAATGAAAACAAAAAATAACGTATATTTTTTTTTTTGGTTCAAATTTCTGCTCACAATGTGAATGCTCAACATGAAGTCAACATATCGCCAAAATTTTGATTCTAATCTAAGATTTGATTATGGACACTGGCTCCCACCAAGCTTCAACATGAAGTATCATACTTAAAGAAAGATATGTGCTAATTATCATTTGAGCCAAAGTTCGTGCTTATAAATTTTTGTAAGTGGCACATGTATTCTTCTATTAGAGTTAATATATATGCATTCCTCCCAACAATCATTAATCCTTCCTTCCCATTAGATTAGTTATATTTAGCATATCTTTTTCATATATTTATTATCTTTAATCGAACTTTTTAAAAGGGTTGTCCCCAGCAGTTACATTCGGGATCAAATTTGTGAGTATACAATTGTAGAAAATTTCTTATTTCGAAGAGTCTTTAAAAAAATATGGGCTCTTTAATCTACTTTATCATTGTATTTGAAAATAAGTGAAGAATCCTTGAGCCTAAATAAAACACAAAGGAAATATTATTGACCTGGAGTAAAAAAAGTGTTTGTCCTGAACAACAATGTTACAAAGCTTGTTAAAATCATTACATGAGTTGTTAATCTTTTTTAAAAGTGTAGCTAATTTCATAAAACCCGATTTTTGTTAAATTTTCCGAAATGTTCCACATGTCAAAAGTGGTGGTCATAGAGTTACGAAATTTGTTAAAATCATTACACAAGTTGTCAATTCCTTGAAAATGTAGTTGATTTCACAAAACCTAATTTAACAGGTTAAATTTTCTCAAGTATTTCATATGTCAAACCCAGTAATCAATAGCATTACAAAACTTGTTAAAATTGCTACACAAGTTAATTTCTTTCTACATATAAAATTTATCAAGTCATTTTTAGCAATAAAATCTTTAGTAGGAATTTCCCCCAACTTTTGAAAAACACAATGTGAATGCTCATTATGCATTCAACATATTATTTGAGTTTAGAAGTGAGACCCCACCAAGCTTCAATTATTTCACAAGAGCAAGTTGGATAGGTTTCATATTTAAGAATCGCATTAACATGTTTATATGTGTGCATATGTTTCTAAATTGTATAAAAAAAAAAAATACTCCCACCAAGGTATTAATATGAATGTATGCTTATTATTTTTATTTTTAAGATCATTTTATTTATTTACTATTTTATTTTCCCATCAAATTTTTTAGATTGACAAAAGTTTTTCTTTGCCATCCTTCACTGAGAGGAATGAATTCACACATCCATCGTCCCAGCTTCCAACAGACAATATCATCCTTAAACAAAACCTTAAATAGGTGTTAATCATCACTTGAGCCAAAGTTAATGCATAAAAAAAATTTTAGACAGTGCAAGTATACTCCCACTAGTGGCAATATGTTTGGGATACTGTTAGACGCTGAATGTAGGTACCTCTTCTAACAAATAATCTCTTCCAGAAAAGCCTTAAATATGTGTTAATTTTCACTTTAATTTGCTATGTTATAAATGACTAACCCCTTCTACTAGATTAAGCTATATCAGTTCACAAATAGGGGAAAAAAGACTTAACGATATTTTTACCTAATTTAAATAAAAAAAAAAGAAAAGAAAAGAAGTATATTACTTGGCTTATAGAAAATTTCGAATTGTTTAAACAATAAAACCCAAAAAAAGGTGTGGTTGACTTGGAGTCAAAAGGAGCTTCCAATAGAAGATTCCGTTATTTCATTAAATGCTAACAATGACTCAAAACTCACATCCTCATTTTTCTGCTGTGCCGATAGAATTCCCAAGATAATAGAACTCACTCAGCAAATCACCTTCAAGTCTTCAAGCTCAGATTTGATCAAGTAACTGGCCACCAAGGTATTATTAAATCTCCCTCATTTTCTAACTTCTTAAATGCTATTCTTTCTGTTCTTTTTCAGAAATAATTAGGGCTGAGCAAATGACCCGGAACCCGGTCAACCCGCCCGGGCCCGGTAGTAATTTTGCCCGTTTGAGCCCGCCCAAAAAGCAACCCGAAACGGGCGGGCTTAAACGGGCGGGGAGGTGCACTTAACGGGACGGGCTACGGGCACAGCCTCGGGCTGCCCGTGCCCGCCCGTTTAATTTTTTTTTTTTTAAAATTATGCACAGTGTAAACCTAAAGGCTAAAGGGTAAGAGGACAGCTGGACAGGAGAGTGGAAGTGAATGGAGACAGAGTAAAGGTAAAGTGTTTACTGTTACAGAGACAGA